>PNEQ01117842.1:0-17689 GCA_003012365.1 Medauroidea extradentata
AGCGCGTTTGTGCTGGTATTGGAATACACTCGTATTGGACGGAAATTTTGGTTGGTCAAGTTGGAGAAACTTTTGCGGTGCGTTATCTTTGCATTTGATGAACATCTATGAACGGAAATCCTAACCTAACTTTTGTGACACGTGCGAGTAATAAGTTCTTCTGTAGCCAGCGTGTAGTGCGGTTCGGATTTTTGGTCTCCGGAGTCGTAGTGCGACGTCATTTTATGTTTGTGCCATTATTTGTGTTTTTCGTGTTGTCATATGTTGAGTGTTTTTGATACTGGATTGGAACAACAGGTAAATAAAAATGAGTGTGAACGCAACAAAAACTCCTATTTGGAATTTTTTTTCAAAGTTAGATAAATCGTCGGCAAATGCAATCGGTGTTTCAAAACATTTAAGACACCAACTGGCAGCACAACAACCCTCATTCGGCATCTGGACTCGCATCTGGAAGATTCGCAAGAATTTAAGAGACTAAAAAACAGCCTGGAATCAGCAAAAAATATACCGAAATCCACAGCAGGTGGTAAGAAACAACTGCAATTAGAGCAATGTGTCAACAAAAAATAAAATTTGAACATGATGAACCAAAAGCCTAGCAAATTACTGCAGCAATCGCCAATATGATTGCTATTGATTATCAGCCTTATACAGTAGTTGAAGACAGGGGCTTCAGAGAGTTGTGTCATGTTCTTGAACCACGGTATCAGGTACCACGTGCAACTACTTTTTCACGATCCATAATTCCCACATGGTATGAAAAGGAGGTGAATGCACTCAAGAAAGAAATATCTGAAAATGTATACAACATGGTGTAACATCTTTATCTTTGACAATAGATATGTGGACTTCAGCTGCTACAGAAAGTTACATTTCTCTCACTTGCCACTATATGACAGAAGACTTTCAGCTCAAGAAACATACATTAGATACACACAATTTCCCAGGTAGCCATACAGCAGACAGAATAAAAACAACCCTTTGTTCCCTGATAGAAAAATTGTCTCTTCAAGAAACTTCTGTTCCAATTTATGTAGTTAACTCGAGCTCGACTCGAAACTCGTGAACTTTTTAGCAAACTCGCTCGAGCTCGACTCGAGTTAAAAAACCTGTGCTCGCAGATGCCTAAAAAAAATTCCGCCAAGGCATGCCAGGGCCTGAACAGGCTGATTCATTTATGAGAATATATAAATATATCACAACGAACAGCACAGAATATAACCTACTAAATAGAGGCTACCAAAGAAGAAACATTGGATAAGAATTTCCTGTGTTTACAGGGATAACTAGAAGGAATCTCTTCTACCCATATTTTGAACTACAATGAAAGAAATTTGGTAGTTGGGCAAGGTTTCAAGAAAATAACTACAAAATGTGGGACCCAATATCTTGAAATTTTTCTGTTCATCCAAAGCTTGTACTTCTATAATGGTATGTGGCAGTCCCACAGGTGAGATTCTGCCTGGAAGAAAAAAATAAAAAAATGTTACAATGTGTGTTGAAAATGAATCAGGACTTGAATGCTGTAAATGAACACCACGGTGGTTTGGCCACCAAGAGCTTGAAGACTGGCTTGTTACATCCCTTCTTCCAAACTTAAAAATCCATTACAGAATAAAGGTCCTGATAAGAATTATTTATATTTGTCATATAAGCCTGCATTTTCTTCAGCAGTGAGAGAAAAATTATATTAAATTCACTGCGCTACCTGCAAATTAAACACTTTTTTTTGTTAAACCCTCAATGTAGGTTAATAAAGCAGGAGTGGGAGAATATTGAAAATGACTGGAAACGGACATCTTATACCTAAAGACGAGGTACCAAGATTGATGAAAATTATATTTGATATCTTCACTGTAACTAGAAACAAATAACTGATAGACAGCCAGAAAATGTTTTGAGAAATGAAAAAAATTAACTTCTGAACTTCATTGTGGACATTTTTTTTGGCCACCTGTCCAAGACAAAAGAGGATGTGACCCAAAATAATAGTCTGGTAGGATTCAAGCAAGTCAGTACACCACCAGGTAAAAGTACTTTTTAATGGTCATACCATAATCAAAATCATTAAGAAATGAGAAGAAAGAGGACACATGAAACCACTAGTACTGGTGACCATTCTGTTGGAGTTACAAGTGATCATCTTAATACTGATCATGTTTTTGTAAGTGACCAACAACTATCTATGCTGAGCCATCAGTCCAAACATCAGTGCAAAAAAATTACAAAGGAAAAGAGACAACTGTCTGATACCGGCAAAACTGAACAGGAAGTGTCCAATCTGAAGATTTTGATGATAGTTTAAACGTGACTGACGTAGAAGAAAATTTTGGATCAACAGAAATTGGAAACAAAGAAAAAATAATTCAGCCAAATGTTTATGTGTCAGAACAGTCTAACAATGTTCTCTTTACAGGAAAGCTTATTAAAAGACTATAAGATTGCAGTACTGCATGCCATGAAGCCATGAGGAAGGAAATGGGAGTGATAACCTGTAAATAACCTTGAGAGTGATTTCAAGGACAGTGTGCACATTATACATCAACCGAACCAAATGAGCAAAAGAAAAATATTTTCTTTGCCAGAAATAGACACACTAATGAAGAAAAATTATGTCAAAAGTGGTAAGTTAAGTTCTGTATAATTATGAAACATTCACATTTTTTAAAACTTTATTTTGTTTCAGTTCTTGAGAGCCATATACAGTACATGCATTATGTCATGTTGTAGGTACGGAAACAGGCAGGCAATAAGAGCCAGTCTAGGCTTGTGCGTCAACAGCAGTATCACCTTTATGTGCGGGGCATGAAAACAGTATGCAGTGTCTTGGTTGCTGGGGGAATTTAGGCTGTGATCTTACTACTTTATTTATGGAAATTGCGTAGTACAGTTCGGTGCATGCTTCTCTATTTTTGATTAACGATTCCAGTTGGTATTTTTTACATGACAGCAGTCTGAAAAAGCTGCTTTTGGCCATTTTGAGTTGCCCCAAAACCATGTTTCTAAGCATGATACCTAGAAACAAAAATAGTGAAGCATAGTATTAAATGTGTTTTCCTTTTGTAGATAAAGACATAGAATGCACATTTAGTAGAATCCCTTAAAAAAACTTTTTTTAACATGCTATAACACAGTTTATTGGCCAACTACATGACTTTAAATTGTGAAGCTTTTTAAATTAAATTGTCACAAAAAATGTATTTTAGTAGCAGTAAAAATCTGGTATCGCATAGTCACCTAAATACACACATCACAGAATGTGACACTGTGATGTTTTTATACATATAAGCTTTGTAATTAAGAGAACCATTGAGTCACAAAGTTATCCAAAATGTGGGGTGAATCAACGAACAAAAAATGTTCATGTTTCTGTATTACATGAAAATTAGAGTTTAATGAACCAAAATGTACATAAAAGATGTGAATATATGGAAAAAGTATCAGATTTACTTTAGTCAGTACACTGTTTTATAAATATTTACAAACACTACAATCAACTCTCACAACACAACTCCAGTTTATGGTACCAAAAGTCCCTTCTTTTCTGCTCAAAGTGGTCTCCTACGTAGCGCTTGACTTGAAACCAGTGTGTCTGAACAGTACATTACATGCAGCTGAGAGTTATAACTTAAAAACCATCTCCATTATGTCTATGCCTGCCTTCTGTACTGTTCAGTCCACTGCTTTTGTAAATATCTGCAAAGAGTTCTTTTTTGTACCACGATGAAAGTATGTAAGGACAATACCAATACTACAAGCATTTCATCTCACGCTCACTTTATGTAATATCTCATATAAAGATGGGCAAGAGGTATTAATGTAGAAGATACAAAATCATTTGTTAGTTTTATCAGACAAATAACATTTGTATGACAATTAGTGTAAAAAATGCTTACAGCAGCCAACAGTTACACCAGCAAATTTTTAACAAATTTCTACAAGACAACATTCCACTGGCTATACACAATGTAACACAGTAGAGTAATAAATTAATTTTCACTTCAAAAATTTATGTTTATGACATCTTTTGAATTACCAATATCACATTCATATCTTCCATGATAATCCTACTTTATAATCCAACATGTAATCAATTGCATTAGCACTGTTAAAATGAAAACAGTTGAACAAAACTATATTCTACAATAAATACTTCCCCTGCATAGTATATACATTTAACTTAATTAAAATTACTTGGCATATCGTACATGTGATTCCATACAACTGTTTGTTTGATTTTAAACATGCTCCTGATGACGAAAAAGTCAACTGCATGACAAATATGCTAAGTTAAAACATTTTACTATCATAAAAACATTTTTTTCATATTGGTGTAGCTCTAGATGAAAATGAAATTTGTGCCTGACAAACTGACAAACCAAGAATTAATTGTTTTAATGGCATGGGAAATAAAATGATTTGCACTCACAAAATAATTATTTCATTAGTAAAAACTATACAACCAAAGCATTTTAACAAACACAGCTGCTGTTTGATGGTAAATTTACCAACTTGATATATTATCACAATATACTATGATACTGCCACAAAATAAACAGGTGTTATCATACTAAGATATGTCTAGCAATAGACCGTATGCTATACCAAACACATCTTCAATTAGAATTCTGCAGTCTGTTGAAATTCCCAACAGAGATGAGTGGTAGCAAACGTTCTGTGAAACGTTGATGATTTCTCTCCAGTTCACGTTGATAGTCTTTCTGGTCTGGGCCAATAAGATTTTTGTTCTTCTTTAACGCATCTAAACACCTGTTTGAATGCAAAATTATGAGGAATGTGACTGACAAAACATTATGAAGTAAGGAAAGGTGTTTACATACAAAATTGACATAAATAATGAGGTACTCATATTTCTGTTTAAGTCTTAGCAATGTACAGTAGAGTCTCGTTATAGCGAAATGTCACGGTTCTGGGTTCGAACTTCGCTATAGCCGTGTCCTCGCTTGTGTTTTTCAATACTACAGAACAAATTGACAGTAATACTTTTTATGTCAACCTTGGAAACAAATTTTTGTATTTTATGTGCATGAGGTTTCAGCAATAACTAAGGAACTTTAAAAAATTTTAATGTAAATCTGTTATTAAGCTTATTGGAATATTAAGACAGTGTATCAGTCAAAGTGACTGTAAATGTCACACTGTAATAATTAATATAAAGACTTAAGGCAATGGAAGTTCATGGTTATGACACTTGTCTGAGTAGGACCAATAAATCTATTCAACGTATTATTCGCAAAGTTGGGTGTGCCTTGATATTGCTGGCATGACAAACATTAAATGTTTTAAATTGCAGTTGAATCATGCATTTGAGAAAGGCACTAAGTCAAAATAGGCCATTTTGTGTTTATGATGGCAACAAACCAATATGGCCAAGCCAGAATGTTTGGCATTGAAAAAAACTAAGTCAGCACAATACAAATGGGGGAAACAATTAGTTGAAAATGGTTATGTTGCGAAGAACTGCACTAAGTCAATATCTCCACAACATTCCACTTACGACTTACTTCCTTTTTTTACCACAGGTAGTAGTACTACGTTTTTTGTCTTTCACATGATGCACTGCACATTACAATGATGTAGGTACTATGTACCTTTAATTTATGTACCATAGATATTGCATTTCACAATTGGGGTAGCATAAGATCGGAACAAGGGCAGAGAGCGAGGGAGAGAAGCCAAGAGGGGGGAGAGATAGATGGTGAGCAAATCAGCCAGCTGCCATATTGCTTAAACCTCAAAAATACACAACAGACTGGAATTTTTAAGGTAAATGAATGCATTATGCTCTTTAATTGATGTTAATGTTGAAAACTCTGTACTTTAGCCCTGTTTACAAACCTCCTAATTTAGCAAAAAAAAAAATTACACCTTAGAATGCATAATTTCTGAACTGACTAATAACGTAGACAAAGCAACTGGTAAAATAGGGTATGATAAACTAAAAATTGCTGATGTACAAAATGTAGATGGAAAAAAGGGGTGAAAAAAAAAAGTTGGAATTGTATACCAAAGTACCTGCACCAAAAGGGTAAATATTGGGGATAAGGTAGCAGCACAAAGTTAATATCAGAAAGTTAAAAAAAGTATTGATAGCAAACAGAAACGAGAATCCAGGAGGTCCGAAATACAAACAAGAAAGTATGTTTGGAACAGGAATTTGGGATGGGTGGAAAAACAAGAGGGGAGGGGGGTGTTAAGGGTGTTTGTAGGATGAAAAAAAATTGTCACAGTGTCTGTGGCAAAATAAGAACAGTTCAGAAACATGTGCACAGTAGCTGCAGCTACTGGCATTAACGAAGAAGGAACTATAGCAAAAAGAAACATAACTAATAAAGAGTGGGTACCTAAGGTGTACAAAATAATAAATATATACTCTGATACTGTAGGTACCAGAATTTTTTTGGCCATGGCCAATTCGTGTAGTAATATTCATATAAAAAAACTGTTGAAGCATTTTAGAGGTGCCTATAGGTGATTCATGACAAATGGAGAACTTTTGAAGATCATCTTGTCTAAATTAATATTTATAAAATATTATTTATTGTGATTTCAGACGTAAACTATTGAGTAAGGCACCTTGATAGTTGTGTAGATGGCTTTGTTTGAATTTAAAAGTGACAGGAAGCTGTCAATTATCTGAAAAGATAAAAGTACCAAGGATTTCAAAAGTGCTTACTTTATACTGAACCACCTATAGAAATGTTCTAATGTGCATTTCTCACAAATTTGACTGAGAACATGTATGTAATCTGCATGAAGGAGCTAGCATGTGGGAGGTGAAATGTTTAAATTTGGAACTGATTTGAGAGAAGTAGTCACTGGAACCTTGTACATTTAAAATTCCTGCGAAAACCCTACCACAACATGGCTGCCGCTGTGCCATCATCAGGCTGTAAACAAGAAGCTAGCAGTAAGCAGAACAGATGTTCGAGTTATATTGTGGTCAAACAGTCTCATGTTTGGCACAATACAGGACTATTAAGTGGTGTTTTGTGCCAAGATGCACAAATAAAAGCATAAATTCAACTTTAAAGTATTTTTTCCGGAAATCAGAAAATATATGACAGAAAAGTAAGTTGCACACCAAGACATTAGTGTTTCTATAGGAAATTTTTGGCAGTTGAATTGGTAGAATGTTTCAGGACCAGAGAATTTTAGGTACTCTGGTAGCAGTAGTGTTTACAAATGCACTGCAAACAGATTGCCACCAATTACAATTTTAGCTACCTAAGTAGTGAGGTAGGTTACATGGTGCGTTTACAGGGAGAGCAGGTTGTTCGGTAATTTTAATTTGTGTATAACGCACAGGCAGACCTGGATTTGCAATATTGAACGTACGTATATGTAAAGTAATAACATAAGAGGAAGTTGTTCATAATAAATTTTTTGAAAAGTCCCACTCTAATGCCAAGAATTTAACATTTTTCCAACAAAATACATTTTCAGCCATCTCTGGTAGAAAAATTACAAGCTTTTTGACAAATATAAATTGCTTTTACCAAACAAATGCATTCCTATTTATAGAGTTTTTAGCCAACCTTTTTTCCCTAATTTGCATACTCTAAAAAGTTACCTCAATTTAGAACTGGGCCATGGCAATATTACATACAGTTCCGATCAAGTATATTCAAAACACTAATACACACACATATATCAAATCTCTGTTGTGTTAATATGCACTGGGAAAATAGCTGCACATAAATTATCACTGGCAGTGTGTTTCCTACAGTTTTAACCACCTCTTTAGTTGCCTTCATTGACAGTGCACGGGACTTGTGACTGTCACAAGTATACTTACTTTTTAGAGAAATCCTTGAAGCATAGTCGCAGCTTGTTTTGAAGTTTGCTAGGAGGCTTTTGTCCATCCAACAAATTCGACAGAAAAACATTTGCAATTTCCATTGGTCCCTGATTGACAGTGGTACCTAAAAAAATAACAAAAATCATCAAAAATTTTACATTAGGAGAAGTCATGTATGACGGTGTTTCTGCATGTAGGCTAAACTGCTAAGAAACTGTCATCACAGGATCATTTCAAGTGAAAGAATCAAAAGTTCGAAAGTACACCACTTTTAAATATCATTAAAAAAATGGTCAATGTTACTTTGATTTCATGGGGAAAGAAAAACATTTATTTAGAATTCCATTTACAAGTGACCAATGGCAGTAATTTTTCATAATGTATATTTCAGCATTATGCAGCAGTGCAGCACCATAACTATGGCGCGGGGATAGGACAGATAAGCAGTTGGCTTTTGAGTGAGGAGGAGGGAACTTATACTATGGTGGTGGTGTGAACTGAAGGGGATTTGTAGGCTTGCAACAGGTGTTGCGGTGGATGACATGGGTGGACTGTAGTACAGTAACAGCGAAGTTTGTCTATGTTCTGGGCTAGTTCAGTGAAGTCGCAAAAGATTTAGGTTTCTGACAAAGACTTAGTTATGTTTTACGCAGTATTTAAACCTGGCATTTAATATGGCTATTGAAAAACTTGAGCATGTGTTGATTAGTGGGGAAGTAACTGACTTTATGCGCTGCTGTAATGGCTGGTTTGATTTTTACATTTGCCAAGGAAAATGTTGTGCTCGTGGGAAAAAGTGCATTGAAGTGTCGCTTGAGAACTACAAAAGGAACGCAGTTACCTTTATTTGCGCAAAGATCATCTTGCTAAAATGATCTGCATTGGAAGGTAAATTTGTGAGACAGAAAATATTCAGTTAACATTCTGTATGGGTGGAAATGGCAGATGCCCCTGAGCTAGTGGCAGGTGTTGCCATTAAGTTGTTAGATACTTACAGATTTTTTTAAAGAAGTTGTTGAGAGTTTTTTGTGGCCCTACTGCAACAATTTTTACTGATTTGTGGGTATTGTAAGTATTGTAGTGACACTGGAAAGCAGCAGAAGACACCTGGACATTTTCTGCTGGGAGTGTAGTCAACATCTTTGAATAGGGATGTTTGGAAAATGGTACATTTGCAGTTGATCACCACATATTTTCTGTTATCAAGATAAACAGGTATATGTTTTACAATTTGCTATGGTGCATAATACAGACTCAATCATTGGTTTGGTCAGAGTCAACACATCCTTTTTTCTATTGCATTAATAAGAATGGAGAATAAGCTGTATGTACAGTAATTGCAAATAGTACATTTAATTCTAACTGTTGAGCATTTTTTTTGTACAGGTTACTTAAAAGTTTTTTGCACATTTGTAAAATTTCGCACAGAAAAATTTTTTGAACTTTCAAATGGTAACCAACAATTAAACTACATTTGACTTATTATTATTGCTTTAAGAAAGAGTATAACATTGGGAAGTCTTACCAAGTGTAGTACAGTGTACACTGAAATCGGATACCATTCTCAAAACACAAAGTTTTTTATGACATGAATAGAAGTGTAAAAGTATCTTATGCTTTAAAATGATATAATTAATTTGTAATAACTAATTTTTTAAAGAAGTAATTGGTTGATGCACAAACCAATTAAATCTGTGAAATTTTTAAAAGTGTGCATGAAAATGGTTGCAATCAGCCACTTGTTATAGACAAAATCAAAAATGGTGCAGCATCAATTTTGTTCTTAGTTTAGATTTCACATGAGATGATTCCACATTATTTCATCACTGCCTGCCCAAGGTGCAACAAAACAAAGCTACACAAATGCTAACTGAACACACTCAATTATTTAGACAGTTGAGTGAAAGAACACACACACGCATGCAATAACACACATGCAGACACATATACTTTGTATGACAAATAAGGCTGAAATGGTAAAGTGTAGTGTATTCAGCCAGTTCACAGCATATACAGTGACAATGTGAATATATTGAATGGAACCTCAAAATCTTCTTCTTGGGCACTCCATGACGATGTGCTGAATAGTCTTACATACTTTGTCACAGTGGCAAAATTGATTTTCAGCTTTTCCCCACTTATAAAGTCAGTATTTACATCTTCTGTGATTTGTACAAATTCTATTTAATGATGCCAATTCCTTCCTAGGTACAGTAGAATCCCATTGTTTCAACCCCTCACAGTTTCCATGAAAAGAATTGTAAAATCAGGAGGGTCGTGATAGGGGAATATGGACATTTTGGGTTGATTTTGACCCACCCAGTACCCTGTAAGTAAAAATGTGCAGTTCTTCACATAAAATTTATAGTATTCAAGTAATCTTTAGTGTAAAAAAATAGTTTTTAAATTAAATACAAACTATTTCAATAGTGAGATGCTGCTGTAAAAAATTATATTCTACAAAGCAATCTTTATTCTCTCCTCATCACAAAAAACCTTCATAAACACAGTGCATCTAGATTCTATTGGGATGGCTTAAGGAAGGATGTAAATGCATTTGTGTCTAAAGTGTAGGGATTGCCTTAGGGTGAAAACACCTAAAAATTCTCGTGTGGGGTTGCACTCCATCGAGGAGGTTTCTTTCGTGTGGGAGACAGTTCACGTTGATGTGTCTGGGCCGTTGGTTCATTCTAGGAAGCAGAATGTACCTTTTCTTGTCATGGTTGTGTTTTTAAAGTTTGCTTTCCTTCTTCCTCTGAGGAATATGAAGACATGAACAATTGTTACGCATTTAATGGAGAAGGTTTGGAGTGTGGTGGGGTCTCCTGTTAATCTAGTGAGTGATTATGCCTCATATTTTGGGTCTAAAGAATTTAAAGATTTGGCATCATTGGGAATAAGGCATTTTACGAGTAGTCCATATTATACTTGTGGTAATATAGAGCTGTTTAACTGTAATTTAAAGAAAGCACTGACTGCTTTGTACAATGCTGGTCATGCTGGGTGAGACAAGGACTTGGACCTGGTTAACATTGGGTTTAACTCGTCTGTTCATGGGGTGACTAAGGTCATTTCGGCACTGGTGTTTTTGGGTCGTGACCTAATTCACCCTTTGCTCAACATTAGGGGTATTTCCTCCCCGTCTTTGCCGATATCCGATGCTCAGCCTGAGCTCTTAGCCCATGAGGTTGATGCGTGTCAGTTGCATCAAGCTGTAAAATCTTTAACGCTCGGTCAATCTAAGGCGAGTGACCTATGCCTTTCCCCATTTATTTATGTGAAGATTCACCTTCTCTGTGCTATCATTACTAGGGCTTTTCCTGTTGGCTTACTCGTTAGTCACTCACTAGGTCAAGATTAGTTCTAACTCGAGAAGGATTACCCAATACTCATGCTCTATATCTTAATATCCTTCTTGAGACTTATATTGCACTGAAGCAATTACACAACCAGAAACCCAATAGCCGCAAAGAAGGGCGTCAATTTTTTCTTGGCGCCCAATGTGGGGCCTCGATCTTTATCTGTCTCTCCAGCATGGGGCCAAATCTTTTCCTGTCACCCCAACGCAGGGCCAGAATATGTCAGCATTTTAGATAGAGCCATCTAGCCGACACCCACGATTTACACCCTGAGCACCCTTTGTTTGTCCAGTAGTTCGAAGTCACCTCAAACTTCGTGGCGCCCAAATTTTTCTTCTCCCAAGCATAAACACCATCTGGGATCAGACCAAATCTCCACTTAATCTTTGTCTTCAGAACTTAACCCCAGGCCGATGGCCCTCCCTTGCTTTGTTTTTCTTGGGAAGACTCTACCCTTACATTGTCCAGAATCTCTTATAGTGACACCTTCCAGTATAGGAATCTTGCAAGCCTGTGCTCACAGCCAGAGCCGTGGCACGATATTCCAGGAGGCCGCTACCAGTGAGATGTCAAGCAGAGCATCTCCTAGGATCTATTCCAGAAGGATGACACCAGTACCAGAGCCATCCAGGCTCCCACTCTCCAGATGGGACTCCGACATGAACCATCTCCAGGTCCTGTCCAGCAGGGCCTCAACCAGGGCATTCATGGGTCCTCCACCGGCAGGACCTCTGCCCCACCTCGCCTGAGATCATCAGCCCATACCCCATGTTGGCTCACATCCGCAGCCATCGCTATGGTGTGCTAACTCAGCACCAGGGCTTCCAGCCCCACCTTCCAGATGGAACCTTCTCCAGGGCCCATCTCCAGGTCCCCAACCTTACTGGACCACACCAGAGCCACTCCGGCTCTCTCGCCAGCGCCTTCGCCACTGGACTCCAGCAGCGCCCTACTCCGAGGGGCATGCAACTGGTGCACTGGCCATCCTCACCTGCCCATGCACGGATGTCAGGACAGCCATGGGAGGCCAGACGCTTACTACTACCGCATCCTACTCCAGAGGGATGTAACCAGGGAGACCTCTCTCCCTCAGCTGGTTCCCGCTCAGACGAGTCGACCAGTCGCCACCAGCTCCCATCTCCCAGCCAGGACAGCTGGAGATTCGGCGAGTGACCTACTCCAGGCTTTAGCTGAGCCTAACCATGATGCCAGCAGCCAGCGGATGTCGCCACGGTGAGCCAGGAGACCATCTTAGCCCTACCAAGCAGCTGGACCCCCTATGCTTGTACCTCAGGCACCCAACGGGCAGACGCCCTAACCTGCTGCCAGAGCCATCACCGATGTATCTAGAGGACCAACCTCTAGTGAACGATGTACCATGAGACCCTCAGCCGGTCCATGCTCAGACAAGCAAACCAGTCGCCATCAGCTCCCATCTCCCAGCCAGGATAGCTGGAGATTTGGCAAGCACACTACTTCAGGCTCCAGCCGAGCCCTAACCCAGACGCCAGCAGCCAGCCAATGTTGCTAAGGTGAGCCAGGAGGCCACCATAGCCCAACCAGGAAGCTTGGCCCACTTCGCCTGTGTCTCAGGCACATACCAGGCAGATGCCCAACCACATTGCCAGAGAAAGTGGAGGAATCCAAAGGACCAGCCTCCTCATCCAGCAGCAGAGAAGACACCAGGGACCACCATGGAGACCCACTTCTCTCCAGACCCTTCAAGTACCAACAATGTCATCACTAGGGTGAGTGACATGCCAGCCCAGACCAACGGTAAAGGAGACTTAGAACCATGATATAAGGAAATTTATAATTTCTTTGTAAAAATACTTACCTTAACCATTTGTCTTCTCTATGTAAAGTTAGTTGGGCAAAATAAAGTGTTGTTGCCTGGACATGCCCAACGCCTTATAACCTTTCTCTTCTTAACTTAAGCCATAACAGCCAAGTTTGTTAACTGCCAAAAAATCAAGTTCTCGCTTTTCCGTGGCAGAGAGGAATTGACGCATGTCAGTTGTGTCAAGCTGTAAAATCTTTAACGCTCGCCCCCAATTTTTTATACTTGCTATCTTAACCTTAAAGTCTTAGAATGCGCCTGCACATTGTCAATTACCGTGTTGCCGTTTATTTTAGCTCGTAAGATTGTTAAGTCACAGACTTTATTTGTAAAGCCATAGTTACTTACGTTAATATGTTCCAGTGTTTATCCAATGTATATTTTCATTGTATAATTGTATCACGCAACTTTGTTAACCTTCCACGAGTGTTTGTTTACAAATACGGCCGAGCGCCAAACCAGTATTACCAATCCCGTGCACGGACTTTGTAAAGTGCATTCACAAATGGATACGGGAAAATACGCACGTAATTATTTATTGTATTTGTTCCTTGTGCTTTGAAATGTATTTAATATTCATTCAAGTGGTTTTGTACCCTACTTTTAGTGTTTAACGGCAACACGCGTATTATTTATTCCAGTCGGGATATTTATTTTGTGCGGCAGAGTAGTTTTGACCCGAGGGAGTAATTTTAGAGTGTGAGGGTGGCACATTTGTAGCAGCAGACAGTCACGAGCTCTGGTTGGCCATTTTGCGCCGCCCACCTAACGATACTTTCAGCCCTTCTGGCCAGTATAAAAGGGGGACAACCTGCCCAAGTTCTTCAGTCGTCAGGGACTCGGTCTAACCGCCGGGTCATCCTGGCACTCCTCCTGAACTGTTGACTCCCTACCGATCTGTTGGTTGACGTCCGCAAGGTGCCAACAGATTACCCTTATCCAACCTACCTTCCTAACTTACACACTGGGGTTGATGTCTGCAATGTGCCCCAGCCCCACACACAACAGTCCATCACAGAGGGTTGATGTCCACAAGGTGCCTTCTGTGATACCTTTCCTCAAATTCATCTGATGGCAAATCCTTCAACCCTACCAAAACTTCTTGTCACCATTCCTACATGAGTGTCAGGACGACTCTAAGGGGAAGCCAAAGCCCGTGTGACTAGTTGTTAACCCACAGACGTGGAAATGTAACCGAGTTAAACTTTGTAGTGTAGATATTTCAGAAGTTACATTAACGATTTCAAGTTTCTCTTCAAGTTTCTCAGGATCAAGGAGTTGATCACCATACAGCTTTAGCAGTACGAACTTTTGTCAGTTATTTGAGATGGCCCGCAGCGCCATAGTTGAGTCGCTAGCTGTACAAGAGTTGGAAGTTATGTAGATGTTATAGCTCTCCTCGGGGTCAAAGAGTTGATTGCCAAGTACTCACTGCCACTAGCAAGGTCTCAGTTCTCATTCTTGTTCCAGTATGTCTCTGCCCGAAGTGCCACGTTTTGTATCTCATGTTGAAACGGCCCGAAGCGCCTAGTATAGTATTGAACAGTATGTCTTGTAGTATCTCATGTTGAAATGGCCCAAAGAGCCTTGTCTAGTTCCTATGTCTCATTGTAGCTTAAGTCTTTGTATCTCCTGTCGCAAAACTTATTGTATCTTGTGTCGAACCATTGTGGAGCTTTGTATCAAACTGGGACAGACCCAAACCTTGATCATCAATCCTGTGTACTATGTCCATGCAGATGTATAACTTGTATCAAGTGTCGTGTTCTGTTGTGAATACACACATTCTTTGAAACCTAATTTACATGGTCTTCTCCTTTAATGAAACCTACTTGCACACCTGTGTTAGTCAATCTAAGGCGAGACACTTATGCCTTTCCCCATTTATTTATGTGAAGATTCACCTTCTCTGTGCTATCATTACTAGGGCTTTTCCTGTTGGCTTACTCGGTAGTCACTCACTGGGTCAAGATTAGCTCTAACTCGAGAAGGATTACCCAATACTCATGCTCTATATCTTAATATCCTTCTTGAGACTTATATTGCACTGAAGCAATTACACAACCAGAAACCCAACAGCCGCAAAGAAGGGCATCAAGGTGACCGGTCATTTGGTCGACGCTAAACGCCAAGTACAAGTGCGGGGTTAATTTGAGTCAATCTCCAGCTAATTTTGCAGCTGGAGATGTAGTTTATTGCTGTTCTTATGTTCAGGCCTTGAGGGCCAACGCAACAACTAGTAAATTGCAGCCTCCATTCATTGGACCTTTGAGGGTGTTTCGGACTTGTACATTTTGTATATATATGAATTTCATAAATGTGTGAAGATTGTGTCGTGCAAGATTGTGATTAGTGTTACTTGGACACACATGCCCAGTTTGAATTTCCCGCTCTCGGGCTGCTATATTGGATGTACATTTTGGTGTGAGTTGGTGACCTTGTCATTGCCAACTCTTAGGTTGGTGTCCCTGTTCCAGCAACAAGAGGACAGTCTACAACTCAACATGGCGGTGAGTGGTCGTGTCGGTGGACTCGTTCGCCAAATATTGTTAAATAGTTAAGAAAATGTTACATCCATTTAGTTTACAGTCCTTTGTCTCATTCATGTAACATTTTTTGGTCCTCCGGGCCGGATCTTTCCGGAATTTTCGTAGTTGTTTTCGTTGGAACGAAAACGTGCGTCGTGCCACGCATTGTGCGAAGCCTTTGTTCGTTCGTCTTGGCAGTCGGCATGCTCTGTGCACTGCATTTTGTCGTTGATTCACACCAAGTGATATTTTGTTCATTGAACGGATGTTTTTAATTGTTTTTTGTATGGTTTGTCAATCCAAGTTTGACATTACGTATTTTACGAGGCGTGTACACTGTGTTTGGGTGCGCGCATCACGTAATATTTTCCGCCCACGTGAAGAATGAAGCAGGAATGTTCGCTGCAGATATCGTCACGTGCCTGTGCTGCTACACCTGCATTGCTAAGGGAAATGTTGTAAATTCATTGTTGGAATTTTGTCGTGTTTCGTTGAGAAGGGTTTGTTGGTACAGTTGTTGTGTTTGAGGTTGTGTGAGTAGGAGGCACGTAGTTGTTCTTCTCATATTGCCAGTTTCGAGTTTGTTGAATTTTGTGGACGTGTTAATTCACAAACTTAAATTAAGGTTTTTCTTAAGGGTTCTTAAGCATTTTACTTCGCTATGGCCAACGCTCGTTTCCGTTCAGCGCAAGTTCGCTTTCGCTTAACTGAATCCCATATCAAACGTGCCTACGACTTGGCTCAAGAGGTTCTTGTAGACGTTTCAAAAAAACCCTTGTTTTTGGCCACAGTGAGGGATATTTCTACCTTGCGTGACCATTTTGACGCTGATTATGTGGCAATCGAGGCGGCAGCTGCAGCCGATTTCGATTTCGATGAACATGCAGCACGCATGGCTGATTTCGAGGAGAAGTTTTTCGCCATTATGGCCATAGTAGAGTCCTTTGCTGAGGAGAAGGTTAACCAATGTTCAGCAAGTGTAAACATGCAAACTAGGTCTCGTGTCGCTCTGCCAAAGATCACATTTCCAATATTTGAAGGTGACCCAAAACAGTGGACTAGCTTCTCAAACTTATTCTCAACCTTGATTAGAAACAACAAGGATGTTTCACCAGTAGAGCGGCTTGCTTATCTAAAGACGTCTCTTCGATGTGAGGCGTTAGGTTTGGTCCATACTCTGCCCATGTCGGAGTCGAATTTTGATGTGGCATGGGATTTATTGATAGCTCGGTACGAGAACAAACGCCTCATTGTGGGTATGCATGTTGATGCACTTCTTCAGGCACCCTCGGCCACCATTGACTATCCCAAATCGTTACGACAATTGTTGTCCGTTATCACAGAGAATGTTGCTGCTCTAAAGGCTCTTGAGGTCCCAGTTGACCAGTGGAATCTAATTTTGTTGCCTATTGTCTGCAAGCGCCTTGACACTAGTTTGCGGACTAAATGGGAGCTAACTCTTACTGATGAACTCCCCACAGTTGATGAGTTTGTGGTATTTCTGGGTAAACACTGTGCAGCTGCTGAGTCCGTAGGCGCAACAAGGACCAAAGGTTTTAGTAGTTCTGGGGTCAAACCTAAGTTCAAGACTTCGTCTAGGTGGCAATCTCACGAGCAGTCATCGAAATGTTTACTAGCAACACACTCTGTGTGTCCTTTGTGCCAGGGTCCTCATGCACTGTATAAATGTGTAGAATTTCTGGCTCGTTCTCCCTCGAACCGGTTTACTGTGGTTAAGGAACATAAGCTGTGTCTTAACTGTTTATCTCACTCGCATGTGGCTAAACAGTGTCCCTCTAAGTCTTCATGTCATCAATGCCGAGCAAAACACCACACATTGTTACATTTTGAGAAAGTTGTCGATTATCAGAAGTCTGACCCACCCTCGAAACCCAATTCACCACACCAGAATGTCGAGCAAGACTCAAGTCTGACTGCGGTGACTCCTGTGGCAAGCTCATTGTCGACTGTGTTATTATCCACGGCTCAGGTACATGTTTTGAATTCAGCTGGAGCTCGTGTTAGTGCCCGTGCATTGCTGGACTCTGCTAGTCAGGCTAGCTTTATTACAGAGAGCTGTCTGCAAAGGTTGGGGCTTCGTCGCAAGAGGTCTGATTTGGTGGTGCATGGGCTTTCT
>PNEQ01117842.1:17789-28682 GCA_003012365.1 Medauroidea extradentata
TTGCACCTCGTGATAAGAACATGCATTTCGCTGTTGATGTCTTTGTTTTGCCCAAGATCACACACCACTTGCCCAGTGTACGACTCCCACCGGATGTGCGCAAGAAGGTTTCACACCTTAGTTTGGCCGACCCGACGTTTGACACCCCAGGTCCTATTGACCTTCTCATTGGGGCTGATCTTTTCCCACAGCTGTTAACGGGAGGCAAACTGGATGGCTCTCCTACAGCTGTTGATTCTGTGCTAAGTTGAATCTTACTGGGACGTGTCGAGCAACCTTGTTCTTCACAGGTTGCATCATTGTGTGTTTCACTTCTAACTGTGCCATCATTGCCAGAGACTATGAGGCAGTTTTGGGAGATCGAAGAGTACCCACACATTGTCCACAAGTCTTCTGATGACACTCAGTGTGAAAAACACTTCAACGAGACACACTCCAGGGATAGGGAAGGCAGATATTCTGTGTTGCTACCATTTGAAACAGCGCCACCTACATTTGGCTTGACCAGACCTCAAGCGGTCAGCCGTCTGCTGCGTGTTGAGAAACGGTTAAGGAAGGATCCCCAGCTACAACAGTCGTACTCAGATTTTATGAAAGATTATTTGGAGAGTGGGCATATTGAGAGAATTAAGGAAGCACAAATTGCGACTACATCACCTGTCTACTATCTCCCTCACCACTGTGTGATTAAACCCGAGAGCACCCCGACCAAACTCAGGGTGGTGTTTGATGCTTCTGCCAAAGGGTCATTGGGAAAGTCACTCAATGACACACTATTGACAGGGCCTAAGCTCCAACGTGACATTGTGAGTTTGTTGTTGTCTTTCAGACTTCACGAAGTAGTCTTCACGGTGGACATACAACAGATGTATCGCCAGATCAAAATTGATCCACAACATTGAAATTTTCAAAGGATAGTGTGGCGTTTTGGTGAGAAGGACCCCATCCAGGACTTTTGTTTGAAAACTGTGACGTATGGAGTTGCCTCAGCACCATTCCTCGCTCTTTGCACTTTACAGCAGCTTGCCAACGATGAGCAGGAGTTTTCCGGTGGCATCAGCAGTCCTAAAGTCTGATACGTATGTGGACGATATAGTCACTGGATCACACTCGGTCGAGTCTGCTCTTGAACTGCAACGGGAGTTGATCACATTGCTGGCTAGAGGAGATTTCATGTTACGTAAGTTTGTGAGTAACTACCCTGCATTGCTTGATTGGCTGCCTACTGAAGATGTGGACTTCCCTCACTCTAAGTCCTTGGATCTTCAAGAAGATCAGGTGGTGAAAGTTTTGGGATTGGTGTGGAATCCTGCCACAGACAACTTCTCCTACAGAGCCCAAAGCAGTTCAGCTGTTGCCACCAAACGAAATATCCTCTCTGCTGTTGCTCGGATTTTTGATCCGGTTGGCTGGTTGTCCCCGGTTGTTCTGCTTGTCAAGCATCTCATACAAGCTTTGTGGTTAAGCCAGTTGGGCTGGGACGATGTGCCATCACCAGAGATCGTTCAGCGGTGGAGTCGTTTCAACGAGGAGTTTCCACTTTTGTCATCGCTCGCTGTTCCGAGACTGGTTAAAGGAAAGACTGGCTGTTCCTACCAATTCCATGCCTTTTGTGATAGTTCGGAGATAGGGTATGCTGCAGCAGTCTATTTGCGTATATCTGGTCCTGGAAGCGAGGTCCTTATGTATTTGATCGCAGCCAAATCCAAGGTTGCCCCTGTTAAAGTCGTGTCCCTGCCACGTTTGAAGCTTTGTGGGGCATTGCTACTTGCCTGCCTTCTACATCATATTCTTGAGCTCTCTGCTGACATTCCTTTTCCAGTAACATTTGCCTGGACAGACTCACAAGTGGTATTGGCTTGGTTGAAGACATCTCCACACCAATTGAAAACCTTTGTTGCCAATTGGGTCAGTGAGATCCAGTCTCTTACTTCATCAGATTGGTGGAGGCATGTTAGGTCAGAGGACAACCCGGCCGACTGTGCTTCTCGAGGTTTGTTGCCAGTTCAACTCGCAGGGCACCCTTTGTGGTGGTCAGGTCCATCCTGGTTGAAGGATTCAATGGAGCAGTGGCTGTCTAGTCTACCCATGAGTGACATCGTTAATCAGGCTGCACGGCAAGAAGAAAAGTTGCATACGTTAGTTGTTGTTAAGACTGATGAGTTGGCCACGCTAATAGCTCGCTTCAGTCGTCTTACCAAACTTCTCCGTGTTATTGCCTATATGTGTCGCTTCAGTCACAATACTCGGGTTGGGGTATCCGCTCGGCTGAAAGGAGATCTAAGCCCAGCAGAACTTGCTAAGGCATTGCAGTTATGTCTTCATCATGTCCAGGAACTATCATTCAAAGATGACTTATCAGCACTACAGAAGGGTCAAGGCATATCACAGCAGCTCCGTAGAATAGCTCCCTTTTTGGATAAAGAGGGGTTGATCAGAGTTGGTGGTAGGCTGCAACAGTCCAACCTTCCGTTTCAGCACAAA
Organism: Medauroidea extradentata; assembly: GCA_003012365.1. Taxonomy (NCBI): domain Eukaryota; kingdom Metazoa; phylum Arthropoda; class Insecta; order Phasmatodea; family Phasmatidae; genus Medauroidea; species Medauroidea extradentata. The sequence continues at coordinate 20,274 of PNEQ01117842.1, forward strand.
CATCCGGTACTGCTCCCTAACGCACATTGGTTTACCAACTTGATCATTTGGCATCACCACGAGCAGAATCATCATCCTGGACTACAGGAATTGCAAGGCATACTACGCGAGCAATATTGGATTTTGACGGATCGACGTGCCATCTCAAATTGCTTGCATCTTTGTGTGCTGTGTTTTCGTGCCAGGCCTTCACCCTGTCAGCCTTTGATGGGCTCCCTACCGGCTATGAGAGTACAGGAAGCCAAGCCATTCGTAAAGGTAGGGGTTGATTACGCTGGACCATTTGTGATCAAGTCAAATCATCTGCGCAAGGCTCCACGTCAGAAGGCTTACTTTTGTTTGTTTGTATGCTGTGCTACAAAGGCACTGCATGCACTTGGAATTGGCATCAGATTTATCGACCGCAGCTTTCCTGGCAGCTTTCAAGCGCTTTGTGGGGCGTAGAGGCAGAGCATCCGACATCTACAGCGATTGCGGGACCAATTTTGTAGGGGCACACAATCATCTCAAAGAGCTGCACGAACTACTCTTCTCTGCTGCCCATCAAACCTGTGTCGCTGATATGTTCTCCTCTCTAGGCATAACGTGGCATTTAATCCCACCTGCCTCACCACATTTTGGAGGCCTCTGGGAAGCAGGCGTGAAGTCTGTAAAAGTTCATTTACTCAAGGTCATTGGGATCAAATCTTAACATTTGAGGAGTTGTACACAGCTTTGGTCCAGGTAGAGGCTGTACTGAATTCTAGGCCTCTGTGCCCATTGAGTCCCGACCCCAATGACTTGAGTGCCCTAACACCAGGACATTTCTTGACGTTTGAACCGTTGGTTGCTGTCCCTGAAAGAGACCTGCGAGACCTGCCTGTGAACAAACTCCAGCGGTGGCAACTTGTGGAACAAATTCAACAGAGTTTTTGGCAGCGTTGGAGTAAAGAGTATTTGCACACTATGCAACAGCGTCCAAAATGGCATGGGACGAAGACGAGCCTTGCTCCCAACCAGATGGTCCTTGTAAAGGATGACCGACTGCCGCCTCTGCAGTGGCAATTGGGCCGTATTGTAGAGCTCCACCCAGGCAAGGATGGGATATCTCGTGTAGCCACAGTGCGCACTGCCTCGGGATTGTTAAAACGCTCTGCAGTGAAGCTCTGCCCATTGCCAGCCGAAAAGTTGAAATAGTTATTTCAAGGTGGTGGGGATGTTTCGGACTTGTACATTTTGTATATATGAATTTCATAAATGTGTGAAGATTGTGTCGTGCAAGATTGTGATTAGTGTTACCTGGACACACATGCCCAGATTGAATTTCCCGCTCTCTGGCTGCTATATTGGATGTACATTTTGGTGTGAGTTGGCGACTTTGTCATTGCCAACTCTTAGGTTGGTGTCCCTGTTCCAGCAACAAGAGGACAGTCTACAACTCAACATGGCGATGAGTGGTCGTGTCGGTGGACTCGTTCGCCAAATATTGTTAAATCGTTAAGTAAATGTTACATCCATTTAGTTTACAGTCCTTTGTCTCGTTCATGTAACAGAGGGTTAGTAGATTATTGGGTCCTAATACATTGTTGTTACAAGATCCAGTTACAGGTAAAGTGGTTGTGCGTAGTATGTGTATGGTAGGTTAATGAATAATTTTTAAGTAGCAAATAATCATAAAGATAAAACAACAGTCCCTGGCATATAAACATCACAAAAATGCCCACCAATAAAAACATGAGAACAGAAGGTGGCACATTAACAAACACACAAAAAACCAGAGGAAGCTGATGTAAACAAACAATATGAAAGTGGAAGCAATAGACAATTAAATACATGCTGGGCTACCATACAAAACGTGCAAAGAAAAACATATTAAATGAGAACTCTGAAATTTGTGGTTGCTCAAAATTATTATTTAATTTTCACTGTAATATTAAATACTTTGTTTTGTTTTTTTTTTCTCAAATAAAATTCCCAAAAATTTTACATTGATGAACAGTCCATTCATTAGTACTGCAATTGTACTGAAATTATTAAAGCCAAAATCTTGCAGGCAAAATTAAATGTAAACAGTAAATTGGTTATACAAGAATGTCAAACAATAAATGCCCAATCTTTACACTAAATAAATATAGTACAGTGGAACCTGGTTGCTTCGATCCCGTTTCTTTCGTTTTCCCGCATCCATCGATCGTTTTTCACGGTCCCGACAAATTGCCTATATAAACAATGTTAAATAAACCCACACGACCGTTCAGACATTTTCACCAACAAAAAAAAAGTTAACTTACATTTTATGTTTTCATATCACGCTCGTATACACTTCTCGAAACAAACAGGCGTAAAGAACTTAACATAACCGCACAAGGCACACATTTACCGTTGTCAAAAATACGGACGAACTTAATATGTTCGACTTGTTTTGACTATAAATTTCACCGTTATTGCTTCAAATATGTTAGGCAGTCCATCTTATTGTAAGAAACGTTTTACATACTGCAGGTTGTGTGTGTAAACACAAACATTGCCGTATTTTCAGTAAACGAACAACAAACATGTTGCCACCAACAGAAAAACGTAATTTTTTATAGAGGAAATATTTTTTTTATGTTGATATCCAAATTATTTTCAATAGATTTCGAACACGTACCGTATTTACCAGAATAGAGGCCGACCTCGATTCTAGGCCGACCCCCTGTTTCTGTTATAATTTTAAAGGGAAAAAATTTTTTTTTGTCCTACCTCAGTTCCAGAGTTGTATGTTTTTCAACAGCAAAAAATATTTACACATAAACAATATTTATTACACATTTGAGCTATCGGATATTAAAAAATTCAACTTACACATTGTAATAACTGAGGCATTGATGATAAACAAATAAAACTTTTTAAGCCTGTTCTTTAGAAGAGTAGAAATTAGTCGCTATCAACTTCAATCACTGTCACTTTCATCATAAGTTTCACTGTCTTCATCTGCCTCATTGTCGACTTCCCTGCGATCTTCCCACAATACATCATCTTCTGATCCATCCAAGGCATTGGAAATGCAGCATTTCTTGAACCCTCTCACGATGCTCTCACTTGGTATCTGATTCCATGCTGCCAGGATCCACTGTCCAAGCAGGGTTACTGAAGGCTTCTTTATTTTGCCTGTAGGTGTTAGTTGGTGGTCTCCTGACAACAGCCAATCATTATAATGCTTCCTTAGATGGTCTTTGAAAGGTTTGTTGACCACAACGTCTAGAACCTGCAGTTGTGAAGTCATTCCCCCTGGGATTATAACCAAATCAGTGTTTAGTTTCTCCATTTCACCTTTCACTGGCTCTGTAAGATGCCCTTTGAAAGCATCCAAAACCAACATGCCCTTTTCCGGAGCAACGCACCAGGCCGATTGTTCCAGACAACTCGCAGCCAGTCGAATACCAAGTCCTGGTTCATCCAACCTTTCTCCTGGCATCTAAAAATAACCCCACGTGGAAAATTCTCCTTGGGCATAGTTTTACGACGTAAAACTACATACGGTGGCAATTTACGCCCATCCGCTAGCACACACAGCATCACTGTCATCCTTGCCTTCTCATTACCAGTGCTCTTGACCAAGACAGATTTGGCCCCTTTCTCGTTCACTGTGACACTCGAAGGCATATCAAAGTAAACAGGGGTTTGGTCGGCGTTTCCCATCTGTCCTAATAGATACGAATGTTGTTTCTTCAGGCGAATAACGTACTGCTGGAACTTAATCAGTTTTTCACTGAAATCGGATGGAAGTCTTTGAGCCAAGGAAGTTCTTCGCCGCAAGGAAAAACCTGCACGCCGCATCATGCGGACACACCAACCTGTGCTGGCTTTAAATTCCGTTCGAGGGATGTCCATGGCAGTAGCGATTTCCAAGGCCTTCAGCTTCAAAACTTCTCAGGAAATAGGCATTCCTTCGGCACGTTTTTCACGCACAAACGCAACGACAAGTTCGTCAATAGCATCAAAACGTCCTTTTTTAGGTCCTCCAAATGATTTACGAGTGGAAGCAGCACTTTGTAGATAGTTTTTTTGTTTTCGCCAGCGCCGCACGTTTTTCTCGCTGATTCCAAACTTCCGAGCTGCTGCACGGTTGTTTGTTTCCTCAGCATCGCGAATGACTTTCAGTTTGAAGTTCGCATTATAATAATTTCTTTCCTGCTTTGGAATTTGTGTTGACGAAGTACCATGTTTTTCAACACGATCATCCATATTGCAGTGAATACCGGTAAATACCTACCTATTCAAGACTCCAGAAATTGCCGTAAAAGCGTAAAAACACGTGTCTACTGTTAGGTTAGGTTTTGTTATACCTTTACCGGAACTCGACTCGATCATAGATTACCGTAATACATTGACAAAGAAAACAATCGCAAGGCTAGAGAACCGTAGGTTTTACGTCGGGCACTTTCCATAAGCGCGACAGTCGTTCAACATGTGCAGTCCATAGAGTGCGGTAAATACTGTACGGTACTAGCCTAAGACGCCATTTTGTGGTCTTTCGTGAATGCATGGAACACGCCCTACTAGAATTGCAGAAGTTGGTACTAGAAAGGCGAATGTTTTGTTTACATACTGCGTTTCGTCGCCCGTTGTTTATAAATGATATTGACTTTGTTTAACGGCAGATATTATGATAAAGTAAACTTATTTTCTACAAATGTTAATGTTATTACCGACGGGAGTAGTTTTATGCAAATAACAATTAATTTATTTTTGGTGTTTATTTTTTTGATGCGCGATTCTAGGCCGACCCATGATTTTACTGTTGTTTTCAGGGAATAAAAACCTCGGCCTCTATTCGGGTCAATACGGTATATTGTACAAATTCATTTAGTTCTATTGTAAATACGCGCTTTTACTTTTACATGTCCGTAAAGTTTAGTGAATAAATTGCAGTAACGTCAAGAATTTTGGGAATTTTCTTCCGCCATTTCGTGCACTTCTGAGTACAGCCGAAGGCAGCCGAGCCCAAGCGCACTAGTCAGAGAGGTTACATTTCGCCTTGTAAATACGTATCTCATTCTTGTTACATTTTTTGTTTAGATAGAAACAGTTTTTTTAAATTTTGTTAACAAGTGGAGTACACTGGTTTTATTTTAAGGCCTGTGAAATGTATTCATAAATTATTGCCGTAAGTGTTGTGCCCTTCAAAATCTGTTCCCTCACTTGAAGAATGCCTTGGAATAATAAAGGAGGTAGAGAAATGTCCCGGTGAAAAGCATGCTGACATCGCAAATGTCTCGGATTGCCACCTTTGACGTTAAACTAGATCGTTGGTAATACAAATGAAGCTACGACCATATTCAATACACACATATTTGAAGCAAATTTTCATGTGGTGGACATTATTAAAAATAATTTTTGAGGTTATGTTTTTAGTTTTTTTTAAGTAAGGGTGGGGGGTTGCGTGTTTCCCGCATGTTTAGTTTTCTCGGATGCATCGTTTTTTCTCATTGGGCCCTTGAAAAACGATGGATAGAGGTTTGACTGTACATCCGAATCAATGATGTAATAAATAAAAACAAATTAAAGGTAAATTGGATGCATCCGTCAGGCCTTATAAAATGTTATATTGTTATTAAAATTAAAATTAATTATGAAAACGGTACAAAACATTACAAAAAGGAGGTAAGTGTGACAGCTGGTAATTTATAGATAAAAAAAAAAAAACAAATTTAGTTGCGGCTTATCTGTTCAAAGTCCCGCAGTAGAAGAGTACAGCACGCTGGGATGACTTCATATTTCCCAGTTACAGCGTCGAAACAAAGAAGGCAAAGAAAAGGCCCCCAAAATAGGCCAGAATGACTGGACGTCTGTATTACACTATAGGTCAACACGTGAATATTCCAATACGTGAATAGGCCATCACATGAATACACCAAGACGGGAAAGACCGGGACAAAAATTGGCCAGGTCAAGAACCCTCACTATACAGAAATTACCAAAAAATTAAAGAAGAAGAAATTTAAATATAGAATAAAACCTCTCATAGGAAAATTACTCATCAGACGAGGGCGAACAGAATCACTTGACGAAATTACAGATGAAACAACCACAATAAAGGATAAAAAAAGGTAGCACTACACGTTTACTACTTTACAAAATAAATTTGGCTACATCATGTAAAAAGTATGTAATTATGGCAACTCAAGTCCCTAATCTGCCAAAAAAGGCAGGAACACCAAACACACTCATCTTGACTATATGGTGGTTGATGGCGAAGTCTTAAGAAATGCAACAGAAGAAGCTGCAGAAATGTTGAACAAACGAGCATCAAAAATTGTTAGCAACATCAGCAAAGTGCCCATTGAAGCACAGTAGCATGCGATAATCACATGATCAGAATAGCTAAACTGCACATAAATCACGCGGTGAAATACAGAAATCACGCAGTGTAACGGTAGCAGCATGTGGCATGAAGACGGAAGAACGACAGAACAACCGATAGAGAAATGTAAAGCTCAGCATCTACTATCCTGCTATTAAATAAAACACTGATGCGCGACTAGGTTTGGCTTGAAGTAATGTAGCAAGAAAGAATAGCTGTAATTGAAAGTGAACTTTCAGAAATATCATTAATAAATGTAAATTACTCAATAACACTATCTGTAATATAAATTAAACAAGTTAATAACAACGCAAAAAAAAAATTAGCCTGAATTTAGGAAATATTAAAAAAAAAATAATATGTATACTATTTAAATTGTGTCGTATTTGATATCGCACAGTTCGAAAAGTACATGTGATGCACGTCAAGATGGCGACAGAAGACCAAAATTAGTGGTTTCGCAGCGGGGGCAATGGCGTCTCTACATATCTTTCAGCGCCGCCACCTGAAGATGAGGCGAGTGTGGGTTAGCTCTGTGGAGTTTGTGTTCATGTTGTGTGTTCTAGTCTTTTGTGTTTGGGTGTTTCCTGTGTAGTTGTCGGCATGTCTTTGTATTTCATGTTGAGTTGCGTAGGGTAGTAGTTTTAGTATAGTAACTAACCTGGTGCGAATGTAAGTGAAAATGGTGTCTTATAGTTTAAGTTACTTCAGATGTATTAGTATAAATATGTGAATGTTATTGTACAGGTGATGACCCGTGTTTATGTCTTTGTTATATTATACAAAGGATACACTTGGTATAAATAATCTGTTTTTTGAAATTGATTGTAAAGAACATTAATATGGTGTATTCAACAAGTAAAGGTTGTAATAGAAAAAGTGATGTGCCCTTGTTTAAGAACATTGGTTTTGTGAGTTGCTGGGTCAACGTTTTAGAGTGTTGTTTTGTTTGCATGTTGCGTGACCTGGTCCTGTTCCCTGGGAAGCGATGGATTGATCTATGGGCAAATACGCACCTAGGTCGGCTTGGTGCAGCTTGTTGTGGTTCTGATGTTGAGGAGTTGCCCTCGTGTGATGGCATGCCGAACTTAAGGATGGGGGGAGGGGAGTTGTGCCGTGCTGACCCAACATATTCGCCTGGACACCAGTTGTGACACATTTATGGACTATGTGTTTCCAAACATTCCTACCATCGCTACCCTTTCCTTCTTGTCACTCCCACTCCACACTGCGTGTGCAGGTTCCCCCTCCCTTTCCCTGCCATCCATTCTCCCTTCGTGCTGGCCCGAGGGTAAGACGTCAGTTGTTTGTACAGCTCGGGCCGAGCCACACCCTGTTCTCCGTTGATGTGACATGGTAAGATAGACACTGCTGTTGTAAACCATTGTCTTTGGGTGTGTTCACTTCTCTTGTCTTTGCTAATTGAATTTGGATCAGTGATTCATGTTAAATTCACATGTTAATTTGTTGTCACTGTAATCAGAAGGCCACAATATATATGTTTGTTAAGAATCTTGGAGTTTTGCTGGCCCTTTGGTCTTAGAACTTGTAACGCGACCCGCCCTCGGGCCGCGCTTCCCTCTCTGCCAAGGGATTTCCCAGGGTTCTTTTTCTTCGAAGTGGAGCTAATTGCTGGTTTGTTAGAGGGATTTTCACCAAATAAAAATACGTTTGGTTACTTCTGTGCACTGGCGTTTCCTCGACCCTCAACTACCAGCCGATTTATTATTTAATTTCCACAATTACAACAGGAGATTTGACCAACATTTACAAAAAACACAGGCGTACCAGTGGGCAACGTTCCAGATACATCAAGTACTACATAAGCTCGTGTTAGGGTGCGGTCAGTCCCGGATGCGTGAGGATCGCCGACTCGGGTTTTCGTGGCCGCTGCTTGCTAGTATAACAAAAAAAACCTCTCTCTCCAACAACTATATTCCCAGAGAAAACCAAAATATCAAAATACACTAATGGTGCACTCAAAGTGCCCACAGCTCTCAGAGTCAATCAAAAGGTAATGACCGTGACCAGCCCTTGCGGCATCACCGTTCGGCCGCCCCACAAAACGCACCCGCCGACGTCCC
>PNEQ01117843.1:0-28583 GCA_003012365.1 Medauroidea extradentata
ATTTGAAAGGAATGTAGTTGATCCATGTATTTTTGTGAGGGGTAATGTGTATATCATTGTTTATGTTGATGACTTGTTCATTGTATCTGACAGTGATACAAAAATAAGCTCTCTTAAAGAGGAATTGAAAAGAGAATTTGAAATGAAGGAGATGCATGACAATTCAGGAGTATTCAATTTCTTAGGGCTTGAAATAACTGTTGAAAAGGGGCTTGTTAAAATAGGGCAAAAGAAGTTAGTTGATAAAATTCTGCGTAGGTTTAATATGCACAGTTGTAAATGTTCGAATATCCCCATGGAACCCCAAGTTGAATTTGGAACCAGCAAATGAATGTAAGAAAGAACTTCCTTACAAAGAGCTATTAGGTTCACTAATGTATCTGATGCTAGGGAGTCGACCAGACTTAAGTTTTGTAATCACTTATTTTGGGAAATTCCAAAATAGCTATGATGAGGTTCATTTTAGGCACCTAAAAAATGTTCTCAGGTATGTCAACAAAACGAGGAATTACACGCTTTGCTATTCTAGATATGATGGGGATAACATTGTAGAATCATATGTTGATGCAGATTTTGCAAATGATACAAGTGTCAGAAAGAGTGTGTCTGGTTATTTTGTGAGAGTCTTTGGTAACAATGTTGCCTGGAGGAGTAAGAAACAAAGTTGTGTGAGTCTGTCTAGTACTGAGGCAGAATATGTTGCCCTTGCTAGTGCTGCAAGTGATTGTCTATATGTTAGAAATCTTATGAGTGTAATTCTTGATCTTCCAGGTATTGGCATTACTATATACGAGGATAATCAGTCATGTATCAAAATGAGCAACACTTTTGAGACCAAAAGGTCGAAACATATTTCAGTGAAATTTCATTTTGTTAAAGATCTAGTGATGGAGAAGAAAATTTTGAGGTTGTATTATGTTGAAACTGGCCAGCAATTTGCAGACTGCTTAACCGAAGCCCTGCCCTATTGCAAACTAGTCAAATGTATTGAGGGTCTAGGTATATTGCAAAATTGAGGGAAAGTGTTACATTGAACAATTTTGTTGTACATAAGTAAGCAAGGTAATTTTTGTTTTCCTTGTCTAAGGTGGTACAGGGAGTAAGCCAAGATGGCAGTCGCTGTAACAATGGTGTTGAGTATGCAGATATTAAAGTGATGTTTAGTAACTTATAATGTGCGTTTTTCACTGTAGTTCCAAAAACCAACACATGCTTCGCTTTGCTTAACGTAGTGGGTATACTAAACAAAGATTCTGTGTTAACTGTATACTTTGCATATTTCCACTCTATTATGACTTATGGCATCATGTTTTGGGGTAACTCTTCCGACAGTAATAAAGTTTTCCGTATGCAGAGAAAAAATGTAAGAATAATAAACGGGAAAACAGACAATAATTGTAGACCCCCTTTAAAAGTTCCAAAATAATGACCTTAGCTTGTGAATCTATTTACTCATTGCTGATATTTATCTCCAAAATTCAGAGTTGTTCCACAAGAATGAACACTTCCATCAACATAACACAAGAAGTAAAAACGTTTTACATATGTCTCTTGTCAAATTGACTTTACAGCAAAAAGGTCCTTCATATTCTGCTTGTAAGTTGTTTAACAAACTCCCCAGGCACCTGCAAGATGCATGTCTATCAAACCCAAATGTTAAAAAAACTCCTTAAATAATTCTTAATCCTTAGTGCTTTTTACTCAGTCGATCAGTATGTGTGTATATCTGTACTCTGTCGATTGTTATTTAAGAAAGTTGTTCTATGTTAAGATTCTGTTTCTCATCTTCTTCTATTTTTTTTTTTGCATGTGGAGACTATGAAGAATGCTGACATGAGCTCACATATGATTATGAGTCAGAATTGACAAAAATTATGTTGAATTTCATTCTATTTGTGTCTGCTTTTAAATGTATCTATTGTGTCATTAATTTGATTGTACATTGTAAACTACTTTTGTAAGACATCTTTGTGCAAAAATTTACACAAAAAAATATCCAATAAACTAAATTACTAAACATATTTATTATGGAATAACTACAGGTACCATTTAAAACACTTCAACCGATTCTTGTCGAGATGCAACAGAACTGTTTTCTTACTGATGCAATCAAATCTAGTTGTTTATATGTGACATGTGCCTAGCACACCCTCCCTCTCTGCAGCACTGTACTCATTTAGTATGGCCTACACTCAGTACGTGTTGTAAATGATAAATATTTCCCTTAAAATATGTTTCTCTAAATTTACTCTTTAATTGCAACATTTTTTAACTGTCTAATTATTGTCTCAATGTTTTTAAAAAAAAGTGGTTTCATGTACAGTATTGTTCGTAATTTTTTGTCGCCATTATTCAATTGCGTCAGCATTGCATCAGCTATGCTATGTCAATTGTATCCTTCCGCTTGAACATGATGCAACAGGGAACAATAATCCAAGATAAGACCTTTCAAAATACCAATAATATTTTTAATATGTTTTGCTATTTTTCCAGAGTCCATTTTGTATTGTGTCTTGTGTAACATTGTTCTATTTAATGTTTTTGTATGGGGACTACTTTGCACCGCGCTAAGTCAGCCCTCCTCGTGGGGCTGGCTTGGCGATGCCGAACGCCATGTTAGTTAGTTGGGACTTGACAAGTGGAGGAGATAAACATTTTTGTCTACCTCGGGTCCTTCACAAGTTTTTGCATCAGCCCTTTTTAGTTTCAATACATATTTTAAATCTTAATTACCGGAATTGTTCTTGTTTTTGACCCGGGGCTCCTCACCCCCTGCCGGCCGTTGCGTCCAGGGGCTTAACTTCGCTCGTAAGTACACCATTGGCATTGGCCTCCTGCGGATACCAGTCTATTGTTTATGGTGAGTAAACTACGGAAACTATGCATGTCTTTCATTTAAGAGTAGTGTTTTCGCTCACACTGTCTCTAGTGACGTATAGTGTACATTTGAGTGTGTTGTGGTGCGGGGACTGGCCCTAACTAGTCCCCGAAGATCCGTCATTTGGAGGGTGCAACAATCCACTGGTACGTAGCCTGCCCTGTGGTTGTCTGCCTGTCGACCCTGAGATCATCACCAAAGGGGGTTTCCTCCGCGTACCCTTTTCCCCACTACGGTGAAACCTCATTAACACAAACCCTGTTAATACAAAGCTATTTTTTCCCCTTGGAATAGGACAAGAAATGAAATAATTACTTTAATGTTTAATAAAAATTTTGTTTATGCATTAAACCCTGCAATATCAAGTTCTCAAGTAAAAGGTAGTCATTGTGGTGAAAAGACTATTTGATCTGCGGGGATAAACAGTGTGACCAAAATTTTAGAAACTTTTTAAGGTTTTAGTGAACACCTGTTAATACAAACCTCATTATTACAAACAACCAAAATTTTAGTCCCTTCAGGTTTGTATTTAAGAGGTTTGACTGTATCCATCTCATCGCAGCTCTCCCTGCTAGCCGGTCCATCCACTTAACTTTGTCACCCACATCCCGCCCGACTCACCTACTGACTCAGTGTCATCGTCATCTATACGTTCCCCCCTAGCACCCGTGTAGGATGTAGCGAAATTATTTTTATGTGACCAAAAATAGCTGTATCTCATAAGTTAAGCTATTTCTTGCCTGAAAATTTGTGTGTTATCTTAAGTGTATGTTATTTTTTTTTTATTTGATAAAGCCAATATCAGAGTGTTAATGTCATTACAGTCTAACATCACATTTCCCATAAAAGCCTGGTTTTCCCCTACAATGGTTTCCTCATAAACTGTGTTATATGGTCACAGTATGTAAACAAAATCACTTACTTTTTTTTTAGTTACTTCTTAACCTTAATATGCTTTTTCACAAAAATAACAAGATAGCACATAAATTCTTGTTAATTCTGTGATTCAAGATTACAATTTAAACAAAATAAACATGTTAAGACTACACACTGAGCATATATTTTTATGACTGACAAGAAAAAATTTTACCTAATATAAAACTGGGTTTATTTATTATTACAAACTTAAATTTTCATATCTCAACATTTATACCGGACAAAACTAGTAACTGCAGTGATATCATAATTTTGCAAGTTTCAAAGTTGTAAAAATACTAATAACAAAATACATCATCGCCTTATTGACAAGAAAAGTTACTCAGCTTGGGTACAGTAAAATTTCAACTCAAAGTATTTACAGTCTGATATGAGTGAAGTTTGTTCACATCGTAAAAGTGAACCTTGCAATTGATCACATCATGGCAAATACTTCATTAAAGCCAAGTTAACTCTTGTACGTTTTTGTAAATGAATCTAATAGCATTTACAGGTTTAGATGGTTTTTCAACTTACCTGAGTGCCTGTCATAAACAATCTGTCAACAGCAAGTAAAAAAGTGAGTTGAAATCTGCGCATAATTGAATACTTATAGTGTTTGAGAAATATGTCTTCAAAAAATAATATGGGTATAATTTAAACTGTGGTTAAAGAAGGTGTAGTTTGATTGGGATTATAAATTGTTCTTTACCTTAGTAAATCTGGGACTGTTCCAGTTTCACATTTTTGATTAAGATAATTCACACCTTGTAAGCTACCCTAGTATTGTAAGCTATTACAAATCCTATTGTAAAATCTTAAAGAATGTGATCTTAAAATCTAAACATATGACATTAAATAAAGAAATAATGAACTCTAGCAATAAATCCAGAACCACTTGGAATATTATTAAAAGAGAACTAAAAAAATCAAAATCAAGATCCTTAAATGTAAACCTAAAAACATTACACTGAACAATTAGTAACCCTCAAGAAATAGCAAAACTGTTCAACAAATATTATATCACAGTAGTAGACAATTTAATTAATGGAGGCAAGGCTGAATGTGGTTCTCATGAAGATGAATCTCTTGACTACCTAAGTAATTCTTATTCCTCAATATTCTCAAACATTAAATCAATATCTTCAACACCATATGAAATAGCTAAAATAATAAAGTCCTTGAAACCAAAATATTCACAGGAATTTGAGAGTATAAATAGTATACTACTTAAAAAATATGCATCCTTAATTAGTGAACCCATAAGAAATATTTGTAACTGCATACTTGACTCTGGAACTGTTCCAGAGTGTCTTAAGGGTGTTCAAGTGGGGAAAAAACATAATTTTATATTTGTATGAAATAGTGTTAGTTTTGTACACATTACTTGAGAGTACATATACCTCTAACGGAAAAAAAATTTGCTCATCTAGTTTTCCCGTAATGGCACTTCAAAGTCAAAATTTGCGTATTTTTACTTCATACAAAACTTGAAAACCAGTTAACATAAAGAAATGAAAAAAATCATATCAAAACTACGCGTTACTGTCTATGGCCTGTAGCATTTAAAACCTGTTACGAAAAATGTTTATGTTAAATAAAAAATTTCAAAATTTAAATTTTTTTTGGGTACTTTTAGAAATTTATTTTAAACACAGAAATATTTTATAATGTGTTTGTATATGCTTCAAGCCGTAGACGGTGACGTGTAGTTTTGATGAGATTTTTTCCATTTCATTATATTTACTGGTTTTCGAGTTTTGTATGAAGTAAAAATATGCAAATTTTGACTTTGAAGTGACATTACGGGAAAACTAGATGAGCTAATTTTTTTCCGTTAGATGTTAATGTTCTCTGAAGTAATGTCTACAAAACTAACACTATTTTATACAAATATAAAATTATGAATTTTTCCCCACTTGAACGCCCTTAAAGTAGCAATAGTTAAACCAATTTTTAAAAAGGGTGATAGAGAACTGGTAGAAAACTATAGACCTATTCTTATTCTTTCTACTTTTTCAAAAATTTTTGAAAGATTTATATACATCAGGTTAAATAATCATTTTATAGAAAACAACATTTTCTCACCTTCTCAATTTGGTTTTAGGAAGGATGTTTCTGTTAATAATGCTATACATAACCTAACATCTGTTATCCTCAATATACTGAATTAGAAGGAAAATATCGTAGGGATCTTCTGTGACCTCACGAAGGAATTTGACTGCGTAAATCATGACATAATTATACAAAAACTTAAGAACTATGGCGTGAACAACAACGTAAATTCCCTAATTAAATCATATTTAACAAATCGCAAGCAAAAGATTATCATTAAAGAAGAAAAAACGCTGTGTGAATTCTCATCTGGCTACGAATACATTAAACATGGTGTTCCTCAAGGATCTATTCTTGGACCACTGCTTTTATTATAGTTATTAATGATCTTCCAACTTATATGCAATCAGTATCTCCGTCTTCTAAAATTATTCTGTTTGCAGATGATACCAGTCTGTTGATAAGTGCTAAGTCAAGTGTCCAATTGCAAGAAAACTGACAAGATGTATTAGTAAAACTTACAAATTGGTTCCTGGCAAATAAATTACATTTAAATAATAGCAAGACTAACTATATTGAATTTCTTACCAAGAATAAGACTAGCTCTTAAGTGCTGATTGAAGCCAATGGGGAAAATTTATCAGAAGTTAGCTCTACAAAGTTTCTGGGTCTACATTTGGATAGAAATTTAAATTGGAAAAAACATATTAAATACGTAATTGATAAATTGAGTGCTGCTTGCTTTTCTCTGAGGCATATGTCATCCTTAGTTACTAAACATACTTTAAAACAAATATATTTCTCATACTTCCAATCTCTATTATCCTATGGAATAATCTTTTGGGGAAACTCAACAGATAGCAATAAAGTTTTTTTAATCCAAAAGAGAGCATTGAGAATAATATGTAAACTGAAGGGCAGAGAACCTTGCAAAAAAATTTTCATAAAAGAGAAAATTCTAACTCTCACTGGGCAATATTGCTATTCTATTCTTTGTTTTTTAGCTGACAATTTTGAAGACTTTGCAAAAAATAAGGATATCCATACACATAAGACCAAACAATTAAATAACTTAAATATTCCTGCTGTTAGCTTATCTATTTGCCAGAAGGGAGTATATTCTTCAGCTGTAAGGTTATTCAATGCACTGCCATCTAATTATAAGGAGATGTGTTCAAACAATACTGTTCTATTTAAAAAAGAAATTAAGACGTATTTATTATCCTCCGCACATTATTCTATCAATGAATATTTTATGTAATAGTGAAGTGTATATGGTAATGGGTAACTATGCTTGTAAATATTGAGATTTATTAAAAGTAACTACATCCCTTGAGAGAAATATGAACATGAAATTTATTGTTGTTGCTGTGTAGTGTCTCATGATTAGTCCTTAAGCGTTCTTGGTGCAAAAATGTGATACTGTTATCATTGTAAATATTAATGCTATTATGTTCAATTGAGATTAACATCTAAGTGTTCAATGATGGTAAATGTTTGTACAGTAATGTTAGAGATGGACTACCAGCAAGTAAAAGTGACAATTGTACCTTCTATGTTATGTAATGTAGATATGTATATATGTATGTATATCATTTGACGAGTCCTATACTACTTGTACAATTTCAGTATATATTGTAGTCGACAGGACAGTAAAGAATTGAATTAACATTTTCAACGAAGTAGTCACCTCCAAAAACGTCTTTAAACAAATACGTTTAAAATATACACTAAACAATATTTTTTGTGATCACTGTGTAACTTTTATAACGAACTGTCATACTTAAGGACTAGATAATAACCTTGATGTATCACAGTTGTTTCCAGCTAGAAATCTCAACGCTCGCCACCCAAATTTTAACACTTCACAATTTTAACCCAAGGACACTAGCAGTTGCCCAAATTTGTACAACCACAGTGTGTCGCTACAGTGTTTATTTTATACCAGGGTAATATGTCAGTATGTAAGCTCATAATACATTTCAAAGATTTTATTTGTAAAACAACATTAAATTACATTGCAGTGTGTATCCAATGTGTATTTTGCATGAAGGTCAGACATGAAACATTTTATGGGTGCACAACGTACTGCACTCTACTCTCTCCCTTTCTTCTGCAACATGCAAACCTCTTTAACCTTTTACCAGAGTTTACTTACAATCACTGCGGAGTGCCTCACCAGTAGTGCCAATCCCATTCAAGGATTCAGTAACGTGCAATAATGAATGACCAATGAAATACACATGTCATTATGTATGGTATTTGTTTCTTATTACTGGAAATGTATCGAAAATTAATGTAAGTATTCGTATGCGTTACACTAAATAATAGTGACACAGTGTTAATTATATAAAGTCAGGACATTTCTTTATGCAGCAGAGTAATTTTGTGCTCAAAAAGTAAGAAATTTCTGAATGTGAGGGTGGCACACCTGTAATAGCAGACAGCCCACAAGCATCCCATCAGCAATTTACACCACTCACCTAACAATATTTCCCACCCTTCTGGTCAGGGGCTGGAAGTAGCTAGCTCAAAGAAACATGCTCCTTGTAGCACGCTTCATTTTTTCCTTTTTCCTAGTTCAATGCGGATCTTAGCTCCTTTTCTATTTCGTAGTTTCCGAAGGAGCTGCTCTTTGTTAAGCACAGCAGTGATTGTGATTTTCTTAGCAATTAGTTTTAAGTTGTTGATTTGCAAATAGTAAAAGGAATAAGTAAAGAAATATTGAAGTTTTATTTTATTTACCTTAACGCAAACTATTTAAAGATTTCAACAAATATGCATTCAGAACTTGTATACAAAAAAAAAAACTAATCCCTGTGCTATTATTACTAGTGCTTGGCTGACTAAGGGCCGATATTATAAACCTCTTTCGAATGCCAACCAACTGTTATCCCCATAGAGAAAGCATTGGTGAGCAGTTGGTTGTCAATCGAAATAGATCTATTGATACGGCCCTTAGTCACTCACTGGGTTAAGGGTAGCTTTATTACAGTCAACTTTAGAAGAGTAACCGTATCATCTCGTTCTCTCTCTGCATAACCTTCTTGAGAAACACACTATTCAACACACAACCACAGATGCGATAGCAAGGCGACAAACTATGTATACTACTTAAATCACCTGTAAAACATAACAGTCAAAGACTGTCTCACCAAACCAGTACACGTGTTTAATTTAAGTGATGTTGCATCACAGTTTGAAACACAAAATTCACATAATGTGATGCAAATTGGAATTTCCATTGCTAATTGCCATGTTGCAGAAGAACTGTTTCTCACTTAGCAAACTAAAGTTTGATTCATAATTAGTTGAATCATATGCTAAGATGAATAGAAGGAACATGCAACAAAGGAAACAGATCAAATCCACTAATTTTAATTTAATTATTGAGTTTTGCATTTTCCTTAAAAAAAAAAAAAAACTGTTACACTACAGTATATGACTCTATACTGTGATGCATTAAAAATATTGCATAATAGTTTGCTATAGCATAATAGGTTGCTGCAGATGAGCAAAATAGTAAAATATACACTGCAGTACAGTCATATTATCACATTATCTTAGTGTAAATGGAAACAGAAAGAATATTTACTTTAATGTTTTGCTAGGTACAATGTCTAAAACAGTATTTTTATTGCAAAAGAAGGTGGCATCAGAGAATCAAGTGATTTCCAGCATTTAACAGTATATCCTAGACTCCAAGAATAGTCATTACAAACAAAATACATAATATGACAAAGAGACTATAGTATGCATTACGAAAAGGTTAAAAAAGTTATGCAGACTACCACTGGGTATCAAGCTAAACATCTGAGAAAAAGCACCCTAATCAGGTTAACTACACCATTAACTTTATATTTTAATCATGAATGTAAATACAACAAGGTAGCATGGGGTAATTGTGTATCCAATTCATAATTATGTAATATTATCTATCAAGCCATCATAGGTTCAGATGGGGTATACTAGATATCCTGCAATACAATTAGCTGTTTATTACCTTGGTTGAATTACATCTATCTTTCTGGTTGGAGCATGTTAAAAAATGTGTAGGGGTACACAAATACCCCCACTATGGGGTAAATGTTCAAAAATCATTTAAAATGCATTGGGAGGGCAAATACTCCTTAATTAAAGCTGTAATTGAATAGCACACTTTATGGAGAGCCCAAAACTGTTGCACTTGTTTTATAGCTTCAAAATTGGCTATGCAGTGCAAAATAATTAAAATTAAATATAATTTTCATACTTCAAATACAGTATAACAAATCATATTATCCCTAGGAACTGGTACAGCAGATGTATGACATTGATGTTTGCATCACATCTCATCTCTCTCATTGAAGTAACGTATAAACATAAAAATGAGGTAGTCCACCACAAACAATGAGGTCGTCAGCAATGACCCACTGCTATTCAATCACAGGATTTGCATGACCAGTTTGGTACTCATTATTTCATATTAAAGAGGTTGACATGGCCCTCCACGGGTCCCGTTGGTTGGTGACAGGACGTTTAAAATCTATTCTGGTAAACAAACATTATCAGCATGTGGCTGCACACAAGGAGAGGAGAAGTGTTGAACAAGATAGTGCTCAACCATTACATAGCTGTTTAGAAACTCAAGTCTAGAAATATTTTCTTACAAATATTTCGGGAACTGACTAGATGAACCGAAACTGCAAGATTACGACTAGGAAAACAAGGACTCCCAAAATGACAGTAAGCTGAATGTTTGCCACCTGGTTAAGAAAACTGGACAACATGGAAATCTTTGAATAAGCTAAGATCAGATATTGGCAAATCAACAGTGACTTTAGAACGATATAGATGCTGACAAGATCAAATATGAGTGTGGGGATAATAATACTATTTAACACCTGCTTCAATGTCCATTGTGTCCAACCTGTACAGAAGACAATCACCTTCAAAGCACACAGAATGCACTTGATGGAGCAATGTACTAGTCAAACTGTGTGTAATGTTATTTAATGTAATTTTAACAGTTTTCTATAGATGTTTCTGAAATGAGAACAATAACAATAACGAATAAATATTGGAATGAAGATCAGAATTGCAGGCAAGTTTTGGAATTCACTACAAATTAACCTCCGGAAAAATTATACATCTTTGGAAAGACATAAGCAGTGGCCGAAACGATACTTTTACATATTTAAGGTTTGGGAATTTAGAGTGGATAGATTTGAACGTTATAAAACAGTGCTGCATGCAGAAAAGTTAGAGACTATATACTTGGTATTTCAATGTTGTTTTGTTTAATTTTTTACTTTTCACTGTTAAATAAATTGTTTATTCGTTATTGTACCAAATACACTACAGTATCTGATTGTACATAAACTATTTAGTTGTTTCTTCACGTCCAAAATTACGAATTCTATGATCATATTTATTTTGTTTTCGAGTTAACTTATTTACAAAATACGAAATTCATATTTAAATTAAAAAATTATTTGATACAAGCATATTAACACTACGGGCTTTTAATTTACATTACTGTTTTTAATGGATCTGTAAACATTTTTAAGCTAAAAAAGCAGCATATAAAACGTAAGTAAACACCAGCCAACGAATTTACAGAGCTATTAGGGAATTTGGAGTGCTACTTCACCTCACTAAATTTTACACCCTAAATCCTCAAATAATTACTGCACTAACCTGTTGATTTAGTAACCTAAATAGTAGTTTCAGACATGGCTTAAAATTGGTGAATAAGCACTTATTCAGTAACTAATCCAACAAAATCTTTATATTTACACTACACAGTACATACAAAATGTATTGTTCATGTTGTTGCTACACTCACTCTTGACCCATGAATTTGTTTATAATAAGAGCCAAATCCTGGGAACAGACGACCAAGGAATCCACATGGTGTGACTGGAATGGGAGTGACACTGGACAAGAATATCTGAATGGTAGATGAGCAATTCAGTTACCTTTTTTAGGCCAGGTAAACTGGTTGGGACCCTTCCTGGCTATGTAGTTAGGCATTTAGGGAGGAAAATTAGCCACTTGATTGTAATCACTTAAGCTATGAACCTGCTATCCTGATAAAGTGCACAGACAAACTGGCCAACATTCAACATAGGGAGAGTTTTTCAATAGGAAGCAACTGAACTCACATAAATGACCACCAAAAATGTAATTATATCAACATTGTGCTGATGTTTTTTTTCCTGGGATCACTCCACTATCCAAGTCATCTAGCAAATCTTCTAAATTGGTGTCATCCATTACAGAAAGTGTATACCTATATTTGGATGTCAGACTCATCATCTGACGATGCAATTTTCTTTGCAAGTTTTTCTTCTTGGTTTAGGCCCATTGTCAACTTCACCTTTCCATTTCCTTCTTCAATTTGAGCTTTTCTTGGCTCTTCTAGCATCTCCTCCTGGGTCAAGCATCTATTTGCAAATTTCTGTTTGTTGATGTGTTTGCTGTCACAATCTGGCTTTAAATTTCTGAAGCATGACAGCAACTACTCTCCTAATTGCAGTCTCTCTGCGATCACAGTGGGTAATAATGATAATCCACTTTAGTCCGTAACAACACTGTATTTGGTCCAATGGGTTGGTCATACATCTGGCAAAAAGCAGTGACTGTATTCGGAGTCACTGCGAACTTCTTCAATACACACAATTAAGAGACCATAGTCCAGTTGATTGGAAATAGTTCACATGTTCTGATTTGGTAAACTATCATTTTCACACAACTGCAAGAAGTCTTACTCCTCATTCTATGTTATCATTCCTGGTTCACTAATGCATTTTACTTTCAACCATTCACATTTTATAGACCTAAACACTCCAACGTCAACTGGCTGAAAATAATGGGTACTAAGTTCTGGAAAAAAGCTCAAGTACAGTATATGCTATAATCCTGAGTGAGTTTGGTGACTTAATACTGTGTTTGACAGATGTGCCCCTCCATAATGAGCCAGTGCAGCTTGATAGCAGTCTCTCTACTATTTAATATTTATCCATTGCACAAATTTTCTGAAATACTCTAGAAAAGACACTAGATATTATCACCCTTTCACTGGCTTGCTTTACACTGTGCATGGTGGTTCTCCCTTCATCCACATTATAGAGGTCTTTACATTTATAAATTATGAAAGGTGGGAAAAGTGTCCATTTCTTGATACTAATTGCTGGATGACGCTTTTGGGGCCCGAAAAGACAATTCAACCCTGGTTTCATGTCACCTTCCTTCTTCGAGAAGTGAAGTTTTTCATGTACTTCAAAATAAGTCTCCATCAATTGTCAAGACTTAACATGAATTACAGGATGGCGCTAATTTCAAAACACTAAAAATTACGTTTCTTCTCAAAGAGCTCTCATTTCCCCCTGCCCTCTCATTATGGCTCTGTTCTATACTCACACCATGTCACTCCTCACCAGCCCTAAAACATAGATGTTAATACTGACCAAAATCTCTTCACTTCAGTGTGCCTTCATGAAACTGAAGATAGCGTGGTTGTTGTAGGCCTATTACTAGGCTATTTCAGAAGAAAAACTTTAAACATTGGCCATATATCAATACTAAAGACTCAACAGTAAAAAGAAATAAGAGGATGCAAACATCCCAAGTTCTCCTGAATTTATTCATATCTTTCTAACCTCCACCACAACTTAAGAAACATCATCATGTGTAGTTTTGGTTGACAAGTAAATATGAAGCCAACTTAAGTACAGTAATAAAAATCAAGCTCACTAAACAATCGTGAAGCCAATGCACGCAAAGCTAAACTGCTACTTCCGACACCCCAAAAGAAGTGACTTCTTACTGTTCACACAGTTCTCCAATACATAAATTTCAATAAAACCCCACCAAAATTAAACTAAACATACATCTCACAACAATCTAAAACATATATGCTCCTTTTTTTTTAACTGTAGTACAATTCACAATTTAGCCATAGAAGGCACAATTACAGGTAGGTACACAATTAACCCACACTACCATATTTTGTTATGAACACGTCACAACATGATTTTGAGCTTCTAAAATCTGAAAACTAATACCATAATTTACATGCTGAACGACTTATTTAAAGCTTGAGGTTAGTTTACGCAGTGTAAAACCTGGCATACAGAAACATAGAAACTACGCACTCTTGTAAAAAGACTACATGCATCCATTGAAACAATACAGTTGTAACCTCTCTTGCACCTTTGCTAGGCTGTTTACAGCTGCGTTCTGTGCCAGTATCTCTACTGTTCAGTTTCTCATGAGTGTTTCCAACATATACACAAACCCACACACGCACTTGTGCTCACACACACAAACACACAGCAAGTTATCATACAAGATTTAAATTGCACGTTGTGGCATATGTGTCAAGACATTAAAAATGAGCAGCTAGTCAAAAATTGCTATTTATGATAAACATGTATAGTGGCAAAGCAGGATTTTTTTTTTGGAAAAGTGGTCTAAAAAATGAAATGACAAAAAGTGCAAATTCCCAAGACTTGAACTGTTTCAGTACACGCCCTTTCTGTTACCACACAATGCCTTATTTGAAACCAGGAAAATTGTCTCTAAGACCTGGAATTAAAGAGGGTTAGTTACAGGTTCTAAAACATTTTATGTTGAAAAGGTGGGATTTAAGCATTGTATGATTTAAGCACTGTATGACAGGTGCATATTTCCCACTATAGATTCCCCCCCCCCCCCAATTACTCACTCATTCTTTTCCTCAAAATACTGTACTTCATACACAGGCCACCCAATGTTCTAACATTACAAATACTTCAGCATAAAACGTACAGTCCATATATGCCCAAAACTGTGAGTTAAATTAAAGCTACAGTACCTCTGTGAAAGACACACACACTTTACCTTTGTATGTTTCTTGTCCGTTGCATAAACAATGGACGTACAACACACCTCTGCTACTTTTCTCCCATGGCCGTAAAATCCCCAACAACAGATTTCACTTGAACCAATTACATCTTTTATAAAAAGAACACGGCCACTGAACCGAAGAGAAAGCTTGTCAAACAGCTCTATGTTTTTCAGTAAATTGTCGTCAGAAGTTCTGTAACAAATAGGTAATAGGCACATAAATAGATACATTAGCTATAGCTATATTACGAAGCTACTATCTCATAATAAATCATAAAAACCTATTCATAAAAAGTCATTCACGTACCCTGTATAAGAATATTTATTGTTGTGACGGTTGATAAGGAGTTTTACAACAGGCTGGAACAAAATTAAAAATAACATTTAGACATGTAAATAAACTAAATTTTGTACAAGTTAGCCCTATTTCACAACAACAACTTTAGCGAGATACAATAAAGAATAGCATTGTATACTATATGAGGATTAAAAAATATTACATCAACTCTGAATAAAGGAGTTAAAAGAGAAAATGGTTGACAATTTTTAACAAATATTATAAGATATTTCACAGTGAAAAATGAAAAGCAAAATACAGTAGTACACTGGAGATGAGAAGCATTTTGATAGCGCCTCTTCCTTTTTTCCACTGTTTTGCTTTAATAACCTGGACAAGCAATGGCGTATGTCCATGATATCAGTTCTATACATAAAACTAACCCATTGCAAGAATCGTTCAAAGATCACTTTTATAAAATCTTAGAGCAGGCTACATTAAATTGCCTGGGTATTAGTTTACACGTGAAATTCAGTACACAATTTTTCTAAAAAAGTATAATTTGACATGCATTTCAATAAAATAAAGAGTAACTGATCCAAAATAATTAAGAAATCATTATGTACAGACACATCTAACTGTGAATACTAAAGCAGTTTACCACCTAGTTTCAGCATGTAATTCTATACTGTCTGTAGCACAGTCGTAGAAGTACAGGTCTGGACACTTGCCTACCAGCTAATGCTATGGAGTTGACCCCGTTATGACTGAAAGCGCCACTAATAATGAAGTATTGTTTTAACACTGCAGTATAGCGTCTTACTAGTATGTAGTTCTCCTAACAGCTCTGACACGAGTTTGCTCCTTGTAGTCCCATTTGCGCAATGTTAAAACAACCCCACAGTGCCAGTGGCACCAATAAGTCATAACGGGGTCAATTTTCAACTCCAGTGTCCAGACCTGTACCTCTATGGCCGTGGTCTGTAGGCTACTTGACAAAAGTTCCCTTACTTTCCCTTTCACTTTGGCATCTTCACTGTTAGGGATTATGGGAAGGGGGGAAGAAATAAATAGTCATTAATGGGTGCAACACAACATTTGCACCTACGTTGCATTTTCCTGCACTGCAGAGAAATTTAATATAGGCAAAGAAGTGCAAAAGGTCACGCGAACGGTACAAAATTGTGGTAAATAAGCACCTATCAATGGACACCTGACGTCACACGATGGTGCTGATTCCAAACAAATATATTCTCGGCACATGTTGAAAAATGATCTAATTTTACCTCCCTAAGAAAAACTGGGTTGATTCCATTGTTTTTTTCGAAATAAGTAAAATCACGGAAGTTATGAACATAGCCTAACATATAAAATTGCAACATACTCTGAGTTATTTGTGTGTAAGTAGATACGAGGTTACTTAACCTAAAGGTAAACTTGCATGTTTTTTCTCATTTGAACAGTACAATTTATTTGCAATTCAAGGATGGGTAATTACAAAAAGAATGAATTTAGTAAACAAGTAACTAATATCTACATTTATACTTCAACGCTAAACTTCCAAATAAACATTTGTTTGGAACCAGTGCTCTCGTGTGACGTCACAACTAATGGTGTCCATTACTTAGCTACACGTGCATTTGTTTTGTTTGTGCATGCGCAGCTAAAAATTGTTGAGGTCTATTCAGTTCCAACTGTGCTTAGAGGTACAAATGAGGACCAGTTTCACTTGCTCTGTACCTGCGCTGCGTCGGTGCAAATAGCAGGTAGTGTTACATAATCCAGCCCCAGGGATACTAAAATAAGTAAAAACTACAAAAAGTAAAGTACATCACTGATTTAAATAGTAACAAATAAAAAACTTTTTATGATAAAAGAATATATTACGAGTTAATATAGTTAAAATATTACTTCACTTACTTCCTACATTTAGTGGGTCTCGTAAGAAATAAAGAATATGTCATAAAAATACAAATATACCACATTATACAAATTCTGACAATATTTTGAACAATTTAAACTGATTTTCCTTTCTGAAGTTAAATCAGATTGGACTAGAAACAAAGCCATTCCACTTGTTATGTTCATTATAGCAAGAAATTATGATTAGGCCTATGGCTTTCATTAATGACATAGTTTTGGTTATTTCAACTGCTGAATACCATATACACAAGCAACACAACACCCACGGACAAAGAAGCCACACTAGCTGAAACTGTACTACCTTGGCAGTGGAGGATATAAGCAGTTGCTCTTCATGCTGGGATGTGATCAGAGGCACTCTACAGATAGGCTCTGCTTCTCGCTCTTTCTTCAGTAGAGCCTGCTCGCATGATTCTACCAACTCTGCCATGCAGTAGTACTTAGCCTCGGCAAGCAGTTCTGCCACCTGCCGCGAGCTCTCCGGCAATGGCACACTGCCATCACGTAGGAAATTCAGGATTGTTGCAAAGTGTTTTCCGCATCTATCAATCAGTATCCAGCCTGAAAATATAAACAACATTTGAGAGTCCTCCTATCTACTTGTGCATGTGGTAAGTGAAAAAACAGATTTTTCATGTTTGGACAAAACACACTAACACCTTTTCACATCCTCACTGTATATAGCCAGGTAAAGCACTTCCTGCAGAAAAAAGAACTGATTGAACTCTTATCATAAGAATATAAATAATACCAAAAAAAACTTAAATGTAACTTTTGCTCAATCTAGGATACCAATCAAAACTGGTATTGTACTCGCAGAGTTATTGGTAGCATCAAGCTGCAGGTCTCAAAAATATCTTGCAATATACAAAATGTCAAAGTTAGCAATGTTTGTAATATTTTATATATGGACTATGTAATACTGCAATATAAATGCTACAGCAAAATTCACAGTGAGTGGACTGGTTGCTGTGAGATTTTGTATCTGTCAATTACCTCTGCACACTAAGATGTAAGAAAAGGCAACATAATTTAATAGTGAAGCACAGATGCAAATAATACTGTAATCATCATGCAGATCATTGCCATTTAATTTTACCATCCAGTTTTCCTTGTTATGCTGCCTTTTTAAATTTTAATCCCATCTCCACCAAGTATAACATAATTAAAATGTTACCACATGTGTACAAATTTGAATTGCTCGATATAAATAATACAGCGTAATGCTAAACCCTAAAAGTAATAACCATAACTCATAGCAGCCAACACCAGGAACTAAGATGTATCAATTGAAAATAGTATGTCAACGCTTGGAAATTTGGTGGTGGTGGTGGTGGTGGTAGTAAGAGGTGGGCGTAGGCTTTGCATGGCAATGGATTAAGGCAACACTTAAAAAATTATATTACGTGTAGGATCTACCCTTACATACTATTAATATCACTTACTTCATATCAAGACCAAATGAGTTTAATAAACTTTAAATCAAGTTACCGCATAATTAAGCAGTTATTTGAGGTGTTGATATCATACAAGCTAGTGCACAACCTAATAACATTTTCCGTTGCAGTATTTGAACATTGGTTTACATTCAAGCCCAAATTTGTAATAGCAGCATCTTTTCTTTGCACAGATTTTTTGCACTGGTAAGAAGTCAATTTATGTAAAGCACAAGAAACTTCAGGAAATAAAGACCAAACTGGAACGTATGCATTGTTAATTATTGCTTAACCCCATTTGTATATTGGTGGTAGAATAACGTCCTTAGAAGTCGACATATGTCCACTTTATACGCGCTTCTTAGTATATGACACTTTAGTGCATTTGCTGTTGGTGGTATGTTGAGCATATTTCTGCCAGTGCAAAAAAAACTGTGCTGATACAAACTTGGACTTAATGGTACAACAATTTTTACTTATTTACTTGTATTGAAAATAGGAACATACAAAATATAAAGTAAAAATAATAGGTACTCCTTGAGCCAATTAGCTCAAGGTGGAGTATTTAAATAATATTACTGTGTAGGTTACAACTTAGATGGACAGTACAGTTTATACAAAGATTTTACACTTTTGCTACAAATGATCTGATTCATAGATATGAAGTTGAAACATAACAAGGAATTAAGCAATAGTAATGCACAGTAACGGAATTGTAATTATATAAATTAACAAGATCATAACACCTTGAGTCACATAAATGCATTGTAAATGTATTCATATATAGTACGTACACTGGAAAAATTTCTTAAATGGTAAGGATATTGAAGTGGCTGCCAATAATTTCAAACAATCACTGTTTACACTTGCTGTCAAAAACTGAGACGCTTTTACAAGATATCAAGTTAGGTAGGGTATTGTACGAGAGGAGATGATTGTGTTCAATCTATAGTTATTTCTAATGTGATTAACTGGAAATTGTTTCTTGTGTGGTAAGTGTAAATTTGGCCACCTACTAGTTTACGATCTAGTGTCAGATTATGAATGGCACTTTAAACACTAAGTATACAAAGTCCTCTAATTGGAAGAACTTTGGTTTCCGTTTACAAGTTTGTTGTGCTATAAAGGGACGAAAGGTTGAAAACTCTTTTTATGGCATTATTTTAGGCAGTCTGTATTTTTTTTAGTACATTATGATTGTCCGACCCCCAGACGGTATTGAGATACTGAAAGATACTGTGGACTAAGAAGTTGTAAGCTAGCAGTTTTACTGATTTGGGTATTCCATGTTTGAATGGAAAAATTAAATAGTTCAGCGTGTTTAATATTGCATCTCATATAATAATTGTAATTGGCATAGTTACTGAAAAAAAAATCACTAGGCCTATTTAAAATTTGTAATTCACAGAGTTTTCAACTTCAACGTAGAACTGTTCAAAAACTGAAGAAACTTTTGTCACACCCGTAACAATTTTTATGAGTTGCCACATACATTACTAAATTTGTTGGAGATATTTTAGGCGTTTGGTTAATGCAAACGTCATTTAGGAAGAAGTACATTTACAACATACATGTTTTCTGTAACAAAACAACAAATTTTGTCACACCAGTAACAATGAAGTAACCCAAACGGTAAGTGGCATATTTCAAGAGACTATGAACTATTACCGTGTTATTCGACGGGGTTAGGTCCCCTCTTCTTGGCATTTTTATGAATTACTCGTGACAACGAATGTAATGCGCTTCCCCTCGGTAGCAATCATGTTCCCTTTGAAATATAAAATATTGTATTGAAAGTTCAAACATATCACAGTGTTCTCCCCAGGCCTATTTTGCCGGGGGGCCCACCCGGCTAGTTTTCTTTATCACCCGGCTAAGAAATAGACATTCCCATCAACACCATCAAGCTTATTCCACGATGCTCCCAGCTGGTCTCGTGAACCACCCAGCTCTAAATTTTTGCTGGGGAGAACACTTTTGGCACCCATCCTCCTCCGCCTCTTTAAATGCTCACCCTTGATTTATTTGTTTTTTTTAGTATTGAATGTAGTGTGTGTTACACCATCAGGCAGTAATAGCATAACATTAGCAACGATAGAAGGTGGCCAAAATAACTAGCAAATTAAATTCTTATGTACGGATGAATTAAAAACATTCTAGTGAATTAAATTCATGCTATATGCACATTGCACAGGTGCTGCAGACATACAACACCCATGAAACAACCTATTTAAAGACATTCTAATGCCAATGAAATCCAGACAAAATAACTAGCATATTAAATTCATGTTATATGCATATTGTACGGACATTGCCCTACCTAAGACAAAACAGATGATCAGAAATCCCTACAATACCAAACACACATAATGCAAAACATGTAGCCTACACAAATTATTAAAGAAATGTCAGTAAGAAAATATTTGTATTTACTTAACTCAGAAGAGCATACAAATCCTTCACAGTGATCATGAAATAATATAGGTATGCATTCTCTTTCATCACATTACCTGATTCCGAACACAAATTCTGCTAGGTACCCGACAAAATGTGCACTGTCACGACTGTAATAAGGAAGTCTGTCCCTACAGCTCTCAAGGCACTATTTATGCATGGGGTTACCCAACATGACAAAACACTAATGTAACAAAAAGTCAAAAAGCAAATGCCCCACGATAGCCCAAATTTGAAAATATCCAGAGAATGTACATAGTTGCTACACAGACCACTAGCACGTCCCAAATCACTAGTTGACTAATATTTTTACCATGCATTTATACTCACTCTGAACAAACAATAAAATGCCACCTCAAAATGCAGGAAGACATACATAAGGTAGCTGCTTTTGCCGCAAAAACACTTGTTAGCTGTACGCCAGTTACCGTTATAGCCTACAGAATCTGCCGACCTTAAGAACAGTTGCAACACTTCAACTCTTGGACTTACAATTTTCACAAAAAAATGGCTAACTACAAAGTTAGTAAAACATTATTTATTAATAAACTCTGTCTGTAAAACCAATATTTTGGCCGGTATACAATGGGTATTTAGCTCAACTTAATATTTACCCAGAAAATGTCCACTCAACATACAAGTACAAGAGATTTTCTTTTGTATACACATGTGGGAACCTGTGTTTGTGTATATGTAATACTTTTTTTCATCCTCTTTCGTGTTTTTCGTCTGCTGGAAGTTATCTACCCTACTCCCGAGCAGGGTAGACCCTTTTAGAAGCAGCAAAGAGATTCAGAGTTAAATCTCTAGTTTTCGGATGGTGATACACTGTACATACACAAGGTTTTCGAACGACTTTAGAGTAAATTCAACTCATTGAGTAAGTTCTTCGGAAGTGCCTTAAACTCGCCACCGAGTTCTCATATGCCAAAAGTTCCCTTTGTCCTGATGAACATGCTCTTGCCTTCTCCATTCATCCTTCATCCCCCTTGCTGCACGTCTTTGAATCTTCTCCAATTCCTGCACCCATAACTCCACATACTGAACCCTATCTACTACCCTACATTCCAACACTGGCCATACCATTGAAATAAACGTTTTTTCCTACACTATCCTTCAAAATCCTTCCCCTTATTAATAACGTCCTTCTCCATTTAGAAACAACTCTCTCACCCTGATTTCTCCACTCTAAGTCTGCTTGCAAAGTATCCCGGGAGGTATTCTGACACATCCTCTCTCTCTCTCCTGCTATTCTATCTGTATATGTCCATACTTCAAAAATCCTTCCATGTAAACCTAATAACATCTTTCTCACGTACACTTTCACTTCGTTGTCACCAGTCTACAATTGTAACTAAACACCATCCTACAACTTGTTCCTTCCACCCACCACAGCATAAAAACAAAAAAAAAATCTTATTTTGCTCCCTCTTCCCCTTAAAAACCATATAATATGTCAGTACTGTAATACAGAAGGGACACAGCATGCTTTCCAGTGGCACACATGAGGTAACCCTTCCTTCCCGCAATAAGAAATCTCCAATTTCTACCTCCCCTGATAAAGGCAACTGCAAACTTATCTACCAGCAATTATTCATCTTCCCTTATTAACATCGTGTGTGGTAAATTATGGAACATATTCAGCAGGTTCTCTAACAGCAAAACCAACTATTTACGTGCCAATAATAAAATGACTAAAAAATATTTTGCTTTTTATCAATAAAACTTCGTGTTGAACATAAAATGGATACAGAAAGAAAGCCAGTCATTAACGCATACACTGCATAAAGAATAAAAATACATAAACACAATGCAAGTGATTAGTTACAATATAATTCAATCTACATTACTGTGGCCCAACAATTCAAACACTCAACCGGTTGTATTGAATCTCACCTTCTGAATCTGTAAGAACTTCCATCCGTCCACTAAACATAGCTCGCAACATTGTGTCATGTTTAGTTAGAGTTCCTATAGTCGTATAATAAAGCGTTCCACCAATATTCAATTTCACATACTGGGACGGATTTCCTTTAATAACAGTTTTATGATCACCCGACATCGTCGAGCAATCTAAAACGTTTACTTTCAAAATTTTAAACTGTTTATTTAATACTTCAGAAATAGAAAATTCGCAAAAGCGCACCCAGAAATTGCCTTTTAATGACCTGAAATTATACAGCACTCCTAAATAATTCAACTAATTGCAATCCTAACCAAAAATCCCACGTCTCCTAAAACAACAATAACAAAACAAAATCAGACAGAAAATAAAACGTATTACCAAAGATTAAATACAGTTGAATAGAGGGGTAGCACCAGAGATAAGTAAATGGATTCACACGGTCGCCGACAACGCTGAACTAAGGTTAATTCTTCTACAGGTTAGAAAGATCAATGTTAAAGGTTTGGCACAGGGAACATTTCTGCCACTTGAGCGCTGGTATCGCAAGTACATCAAACTGACCAATCGCAGAGCTTTCCTGAATTTTAAGTTACATTAAGTTGATGATTTAAAACGCCACATCGGTTTCTTTTCACTTTGAAACTAAATTAAATTACTAATATAATTTCAAAGTTTATTTATATTTAATTTTACTACGGTTTCGTATTTTTCCGGTCACGTAGAGATTGAAGCAAAACTAGAGGGAGAAATTTTCCCTGTGCCAAGCTCTCCCATGTATTTTCTTTCTAACCTGAAGTAGAATTAACCTTAGCTGAACTAAGGTTATTTCTACTACAGGTTAGAAAGATCAATGTTATAAGTTTGGCACAGGGAAAATTTCTGCCACTTGAGCGCTGGTATCGCTAATGCACCAAACTGACCAATCACAGAGCGTTCCTGAATTTTAAATTTCATTAAGTAGACAATTTAAAAGGCGAAATTTGTTTCTTTTCATTTGAAAATTTAATTAAATGACAAATATAATTTGCAAGTTCATTTAAATTTAATTTTAATACAATTTCGTATTTATTTGGTCACTTAGCGATTGGAGCGAAACTAGTGGCAGAAATTTTCCCTGTGCAAAGCTCTCCCATACGAAAACGTATGTTCTTTCTAACCTGTAGTAGAATTAACCTTAGCTGAATTAATGTTATTTCTACTTTTTTTTTGCGTGAAAAGTGTCCTCTAGTTTCGCCCACGGCCAATATCTACGATCAATATACAAAACGAGTCAATAAGTAGAACCAATATCCATTAACAGAAAACACTATCAAATTCATTATATAAATATGTATATATGTATGTATCTTACATTGACAAGTCCTATACTATGGTGCAATTTCTGTACACAATGTAATCCACGGGACAGTAAAGAATTTAATTAAATTGAATTGAACTCTAGAAACTTCCAGGACATCACAAACACATAATGTGCCGAATTCCCGACACAGGATCAAAAAACAGAACCGTCTATGACGACGGCTACTGAAGAACTATTTATTTCTACTACAGGGGGTCTATTCTGTAACTTTTTAAGGTCACCATCATGGCCATAGAGGCTGGACACTTGGGTTGAAAGCTGACCCTCATATGACTGATTGGCGCCACTGACACTCTGGGGTTGTTGTAACACTGAGTAAATGGATCTGCAAATTAGAGTAAATATAGGGTAGAGGTAGTATCCGCCATACAGCTGTGTACGAAACTGTGTGTTCAACATGTGTCACGTGACTTTAGTGAAATATGCATGGGAAGTTTGACATAACATTAAGAGCCAAGATAATAACTGCTTAGTAATCACAACCATGTTAGGTTATTTTGGTACTTTATGAATTTATGAACTAAGGAGAGCATACTACCATATTATCGCATAGTATAATGGCATAGAAATATCAGAACGACAAATGTAAACAAAGTTTGCCACGTTATACTGTTTTCCTTAACCCAGTTGTTTTTAGTAAAAAATAAATATTAGCTACATGCTTACTATAAGGTTTTGAACCGAGAACTTGGTGACACCCATAGTGACACCACATGACTAAATATTCTGGAAAGTACGCCATATATGTTTCAAACAATACGACTAAATTTTTGCGAAGAGAAAACATAAATAAACCGCATCAAACTCTCGAGACCATGTTGGACACACATTTATGACATCATGTTCCCTCTACTATATATTACCTCTATGATCTACAAGGAGCAAGCATGTGTCGGAACTGCTAGGAAATGTGGTAGTACGATCTTATATTGCAATGTTAAAACAACACTTCAGTGCTAGTGGCGCTTTCAGTCATAACAGGGTCAATGCAATGGCATTGTGAGATAGGCTAGTGTCCAAACCACGGCCATAGAGGAACAGGCCTGGACATTGGAGTTGAAGATTGACCCCGTTATGATTGATTAGCGCCACTGGCACTCTGGGGTTGTTTTAACATTGCCCAAATGGGACTACAAGGAGCAAACTCGTGTCGGAGCTGCTAGGAGAACTGCTAGTAAGACCAAATATTGTACTAGGACAATATGGGAAAGTCAGAAGAAAAACAGGAGACATGTAATTTAATTCCAGTTCACGCCGATGTGAGCACTGTTCCTTCTGCAGTAGCACATTGCTCTATGGATAGTTTTAGTTTTATATTTTGTTATTTATAAATCGAAACGTAATCATGATTTTAGAAAATAATTGTGCTCTTTTAATTATTATTTTGATAAAATAAAATTAAAAATACTTATAAACCCATTTTATTACTATTAGCCTAAGAGGAATTTAGTCGTATATGTATAAACGCCATAGAAAATGGAAATGTAAGAATGTAAAGTTTGCTAGTGTTTCCAGTTCACGCTGTTGATAAAACGTCTCCCGCTCCAACAATGCTAAAAGGCTGTACTTTCCCATATTGTCCTTGTACGATATTTGGTAAGACGCTATACTGCATTGTTAAAACAACACTTCGTTGCTAGTGGCGCTTTCAGTCACAACGGGGTCAACTCAATAGCATTGGTGGATAGGCGAGTGTCATGACCTGTAATTCTAAGACTGTGGTCCAGACCTGTATTTTTAAGACCGTGGTCATCATGATGGCCGAGTTTAAATCACGGTCGTAGAAGAACAGGTCTGGACACTCGCCTGGAAACTTGACCCCCTTGTTGTTTGGCTGTAGTTCACCAAGTTACCGAGAATATTGTTTTATATTGGCACTGATGTTAGGGCGGTTGGACTAAACTCCGCCCACTTCCTTTCCACTAAGATAAACAATTTACCAAAATGTATTTTTTATCAATTTATGAAATACTTTCTTCACTCACAAATTTAAGAAAAGGCTCCAGTAATCTTTATTTACTTTATAAATTTAACAATGGAAAAAAGTGGACGGAGTTTGAGTCCAACCGCCCGTAAGACAGCGCCAAAAAGTACAACATTCTCGGTAACTTTACGAACTACAGCCAAACAACAAGAGGGTCAAGCAAAATACATTGTTAGATAGGCGAGTGTCCAGACCTGTTCTTCTACGACCATGCCCTATAATCATCTTTAAATACGGCAGCCATCTTGTTTTAGTACTGTCCCGGGCACAAGGCGCTGTTGTCGCAAGCTGTACTCGGTCAAAGGTATTAACATAAGAGATGCCGATCTAGTAAAACCGCCGACAAAGGCCGCCTTCCGTTATTCACTGATTTCACTGGCCAGTGTTTTCAGTAATGTCAGCTATAGTTCCGATATTGCTGACGGCACTGATAGTCACTGATGGTCTGTTGATGACGATACCCTGGGCGAGGCTACATCCGTTTAGATTTAGTTTATTGCATCCTTAGATCTTTTTTGTGTACATTTTTGCACAAAGATATCGGACAAGTCATATTTACAATATACAAATAAATGAATAAATTACTTAAGTTATACATTAAAAATAATACCGTAAAGTGGGTATACTTTGCACCAGCATGGGTATCTTTGCACCACCAAATATATTTTTGTATACGACGTTTGGTGAATGGAAACCAGATGATGGTTGGTTATTCTAAAAAAATAATTTGATATACTCAGATAATGATCATTAATATTTCACCGATCAGCACACACAGAAATATTATTGGTGGTGCAAAGTTACCCATGCTGGTGCAAAGTATACCCAGTTTACGGTACACTAAAAGAGCGAAATTCAAACATTTCTTGTCGGTTCAGGCTCGCACGTAGGCTCACGTCAGCATACTTCATAGTCTCCACATGTAAAAGAAAAGAGAAAAAAACAAGAGAAGAAACAGAATCTTAACCCAGAATAAATATCTTAAATAAGTATCTACACTGTCATAGATCCATTCAAATACTCATCAACTGTGTAAAAAGCATTAATGATCAAGAAATCTTTAAGGTGTTTTTTGAATATTTTTGTGTTAGCTAAACATGCATCTTGCAGGTGGCTGGGGAGTTTGTTGAACAACTTGCAAGCTGTGTATGAAGGACCTTTTTGCTGTAAGGTCAAGTTGACAAGAGGCATGTGTAAAAGGTTTTTACTTGTAGTGTTATGGTTATGAAAATGTTCATTTGTGTGGAACAACTTCTGATTTTTAGAAATGAATGTCAGCAATGAGTAAATATATTCACAAGCTAAGGTCATTATTTTGGAACTTTTAAAAAGGGGTCTACAGGATTCAGTCTGTTTTCTCCCGTGAATTATTCTTACAGCTCTCTTCTGCATATGGAAAACATTATTTCTGTCAGAGGTTTACTGAGATTACCGATTTTACTGGCGCTTCAGAGCATCAGTGTTGTCAGTATACCAATATTTATGGCGGAAATTCAAAAGTTGAAGTTATCTAATGGTAGGACAAGGAGTTCTTTTTTAAGATATAAGGGCCAAAGTTAATATCTCTGGGTTTAGATACGTTTATTTACGTCTGTTTATAGTTACAGAAGCATTCATCGTGCAGTTTGCAAAGACTGAATAATGTTTAGAGGTTTAATCGTAACTTGCTTATGCATTTAAAAATAATGGATACAGCTTCCCAAACCTTAAATACACACAATGTTTAAGCTGCTTCGTGAAAAAACTAAGAAACAATATCAGTCGTAAGTCGTGCTAGATGTATCAACCACTTTTACAGAATTAGATGCATGGTTTATAGGAAACAAATTAAACCTTAACACAGAAAAAACCCATTTCTTACTGTTTGCAACAAAAAATAGTAATCAGCCAACGATAAATGTTCATTGCGGCACTGCAGAAATCAATAAAGCCACAGACACAAAATTTTTGGGTTTATATGTTGATTGTCATCTGAATTGGAAAACACATATTGAATATATCAATCCAAAACTGAGCTCTGCATGTTTCGCTCTACGTAATGTATCAGGCATACTAAACAAAGATTCGGTGTTGACTGTATACTTTGCATATTTTCACTCTATTATGACTTATGGCATCATGTTTTGGGGTAACTCCTCTGACAGAAATAATGTTTTCCGTATGCAGAAGAGAGCTGTAAGAATAATTCACGGGAGAAAACAGACTGAATCCTGTAGACCCCTTTTTAAAAGCTAACACAAAAATATTCAAAAAACACCTTAAAGATTTCTTGATCATTAGGCCCTAATGCTTTTTACACAGTCGATGAGTATTTGAGTGGATCTGTGACAGTGTAGATACTTATTTAAGATATTTATTCTGGGTTAAGATTCTGTTTCTTCTCTTGTTTTTTTTCTTTTCTTTTACATGTGGAGACTATGAAGTATGCTGACGTGAGCCTACGTGCGAGCCTGAACCGACAAGAAATGTTTGAATTTCGCTCTTTTAGTGTATAATTTTTAATGTATAACTTAAGTAATTTATT
>PNEQ01117844.1:0-28579 GCA_003012365.1 Medauroidea extradentata
TTAATTGTCAAAGTTAATTAATGTGTCTGTGACACAGGAGTAATTGTGTGCATAACTAATTGTGTTGTGAGAGTTCTAGTTGATTACTGTTTTGTGTATTTCGTAGCTTTGTGAGCTATTAAATCCAGTACTTAATTTAACTCTTTTATTTGTAATTATAAGACCTCTATCCCAAAGAACTCATGGGAATTGCCCACATGATAAAGTTTGTGCTCTCAAACTTGTAACAATACTGTGTATTTTTTTCTGTTTGGTATGTCAGTTGGTTTTAGTGGCGTACATAAAACCGTAAAGTGCAAATGTTGACGTTTCCGACTCATTAACGCAAAAACTATGAGAGATACACAAATTTCCTAGGAGGAAAATTTAATCACAATTTATGTCTAAAATAAGAAAAAAAAATATCTGGTACAAATATAAAAATAAAAAAGACGTTGAAAACTGAGGTGAACTGAGCTCTAACAAAATTATGTATAGATCTTTAAGCAATGTGCGCGTCACCGAGATGAATAAAAAAAAGTCAGTGGTAGCGTATAAGTAGCTTGAACACGTACTGAGTCACACCGACAATAGTTTAACATGTAAAACCCTATGCTTGCTCCTGCCGTGGCTCTGAGGTAGGCGGCCCCCTTAACAAATATTTTTATTTGATATGTTGAAAAGTTAAATGTGATAACGAACATTATATTACGAACATACAGGCTAGTGACTAAAAAATTAAATTGTTCTCAACTGCGTGTTCTGTCGTTGGTATTTGGTGGCGGGCGGGGAAGGGGGGGGGGTGAATTGCAGCCTACTTCGGGCTTCTAAGACGAAAATTAGGTTCTCTGTGTTGAGCATGCGAGTTCGGACTCTCTTATAACACACTCTCTGATGCACACAGCTCAAGTTTACTTATGAAGAATACTTCAAATCATGTTTCCCATTCACATTTTATATTATTATTGGCCAGTGCATAATTTTTTTAAAAACATATTTTTAACTTTGTTTTTTTAAAGCTAACACGTTTTTAAGACCGCGACGCCGCCTGAAGGAGGGGGGGGGGGGGAGGGCGGCGTGTAGAAGCACACTTAAAAACAAAATGATGTCTTTTTTTTTTATGTGTTGTATTTTAAGGCGGAACAGATAGATGTTGTTCTCTAAAAACAGACCGTCGTTAGTCTGCCATTCCTTCGCGCGTCTGCGCTGCAGTTGAAATACAAAGCGCTTGTGCGGTTGATTATTTTTCTACTAGAGTAGTCGTAAGCTGACCTTTTGCGTTATTAAGGACGGCAGGGAGAGAAAGCGTTTCCCCTTCAAAGTTGAACATGCATTCGCTGTTGTCTAACAAGTCCCTGGTCATTGAATTGAGGAATGTTGCGTTTACACAAAACGAGTCTCATTTATATATATATATATATATATATATATATATATATATATATATATATGTGTGTGTGTGTGTGTGTGTTTAGGGTTGATCTACATCTGTATCTGGAAAAAAAAAATATCCTCTGACCCCATATGTTAATGGAGAGTTTTAATATCGGAATTCCCGTGAACTGAAACACGCCCTTTGCTTGAAATTCAGACGGAAATAAAAAAAAACTGGTTGAAAACTTTTTTCGCTGTGTGTCTTTCGTTCTCATCAGAACCTTGATATATTTTCGTTTGAATTTTTGCCATTGATTGGCATGGCGTGATGGATGGATGAAATGTGTGTGTGTGTGTGTGTGTGTGTGTGTGTCATTATTGTACACGGAGCTATAGGTACTGTTGTTTCATATGAATGTGGCAGCTACTTATGGACAATAATTTTTAATATTTTGTGATTTGTGGGACAATGCTATACAAACTTTGCAGTGAAAATTGTGAATTGGACATCTCCGGCTCATTTTAAATCTTAACACGTCTTACGTGGGGGGGGGGGGCAAATGCCCTCCCCCCCCTGGATTTAGAATTTTATGTGTATAAATATATTTTTTGTATTTTTAAATTTAAATAATGCTAACTTAAGCACATAAAACTGAAGTTATATTACTAAAGTATCTAATTTATACATGCTTAATTAATAAAAACGATGCAACAAGGTCACTGTCGCCAGAAAAAACCTAAAATGACGCCCCTGCACACAGTATTAAAATTTATTGGCCATAAGTAGGTGTCAAATTTTACCAGACTTCTATGAAACAGAGTATAACATGACCTGGTTGTAACTAATTGAAGTTTGAATTTACAGTGGATGAAACTGTGTTCGTTAGTCGCTCAGTGGTTATAGCTCCTGACAGGCGTGTCTCGGGTTTGATTCCCGGCCGGTAAGGTCAGCGTTTACAGTCAGCTCTCCGTGTTAAGTTGTGTGTTGTGTTGTCCCTTTATCTACATACTGTAGAAGACAATGGCTAAGCACCTCAGTTTCTCCTCGCCTAGTAGTGACTCAGGAGTTCCCACCCGAGGTTCATACCAGCCTCAGAGCTGATGGTAGCAGAAGAAGATGAGTAAGAAGAAAAGAAAGAAGAGGAATAAGAAGCAGAAGAACAGGAGGAAAAAAAGGAAGAAGCAGAAGCAGAAGAAAAAAAGGATTAAGAAGAAGAAGAGGATGAAGAAAAGGAAGAAGAAGAGGAAGAAGAAAAGGAAATGAAGAGTAAGAAGAAGCAGAAGAGGATGAAGAACTTCGTAAGTTAATGCGAAGTGTTTATTGCCCCTACACGTTTTCTGTCTCCAGTATCTCTTCCTACATTTTAATCCACTATAGAATTTACTGTTTGTTTTCAGGCTGT
The DNA here is from genome assembly GCA_003012365.1 of Medauroidea extradentata. Taxonomy (NCBI): domain Eukaryota; kingdom Metazoa; phylum Arthropoda; class Insecta; order Phasmatodea; family Phasmatidae; genus Medauroidea; species Medauroidea extradentata. The sequence goes on from PNEQ01117844.1 coordinate 2,757, forward strand.
ATAACATTGTCACTAGTGGTACAAGACGACAATGACATCTCAAACACGCCAATTACTATTCCAGAGAGATGCTTTCAGTTAAATGTTGATTTCAGACACGTTTCGACGTTGATCGTATTGTTACTGCAACAAGTACTAAATTTAGGCTGGACTTCGTTACAAATGTTTATTAATTATATTTTTTGGGATGTGCAGCCTTAGGAGGCCTATGTAGTGGTGTATTCTTGTGCGTTTACTGCGTGAAGCCAGGGGAGCGAGAAGGTACAGACAGCCACGCTCGAAGAGTAAAGCATCGTCTTTATTCGCGATTTTAATGGATAAGTACAAGGAAACGGCCCAACATATGCTTCTACTGTTGTGTTTTACGAATCCGGATATAATTTTTTGAATGTTCTCTGCAGATAAACGAAATGTAAATAAATTTCGTAATTCCGCGTAGAAAAGAACGGGCTTGATACACAACACCATTGTCCATACACCGGGTACATACGCCTCTCAAAATGTTTATTGTGATTCTAGAGAGTTTTCAGTTCTGGTTGTGTCTGCCGAGTCATTGTCGTGACAAGTAGAAAAAAAAAAGGAACAGCTGTCGGCACTTAAAAGCAAAGCGTGAATGGCGCGTGTGTATACACTTCTGTAGAATTGGTTCAAGGTCACATCCAACAATCAACTGGTCGGCGATCAAGGACGGCGAGTGTTTAGATTACCCAATAATGAGGCGGGTCTTTTGACAAGGCTGGGCTTAAGATTTGCTTTCTATCAAAGCCGATAGGCTGCGTTTGTGTGTGTGAGGCTGGAGCAGCAAGAGTGTCACTAACAGACATATGTAATGCAAGTCCCTCAGATGGCGTGCTTTACTTTACTAATATCATTTTTCCTATGGGACTTAAGCGGTGACTACATTATTTTATTTATGGGCAGCGTAGTTCAAAGTCTAACGCTTGTTTATATAGTTATGTTTTTCGAATGCGATTGTTAATTTTCCAGATACGGCAGTCTTGAAAAGCCATTTTTGACCGTTTTGAGGGGGCCAGAAAATTATGTTTGTAATAATCGTGCCGGATTTTGAAAACTACACTGACATAGTTTGAAGTGTGTGTTCTTTTCGTAGATATACAGATATTACATGCGTTAAATAGTTCCGTACAATAATATAATAGTCTAAACTCGCTGCAACGTGTTTGAATGGCAGCTAGGGAGGCCCCTTAAGAGCGCGTGGTGGATAAACAAACGCTGAAAACATGAATTGATTTCTACGTTTTTTTTCGAAGCCAATATGGATAAAATACTCAATGATAATCCTAGATAATGGTATTTGCCAACTTAATGAGTAAGTATTTATCCAGAATTACTAATTCGTTACGCGTGATCTCTTGCGCCGCAGTTAAATGCACGAGGTTCCGGCGTCAGAGATTGTGCCTCAGAAGTTCTTAGCACTGGAAACAATTTTGTTTAAGATGTTGGCTAAAACTATTGTCTAGGATTGCTGTTGTTTAATTTTCGCAAGTTGGCTTCAAGAAACCTACATTTGTAGATTGATGCGTTTAGCTTTGAATTATGTACGTCGCCCTGTTAAGTAATATACTTGCAATTGTCACTTGTACAACTTGTACGGTAATTAACGGAAGTCAAGGTTGTGGAGGCGTTTACCTTCAGACGGTTTAGATCCTTGACTTAGCTAATGAATGTGTTATTCTCTCAAGGCACCGCCTGCCGGGGTTTAATTGGCATGTATGTGAGTGAACGAACGGTAAAGGCGACATAGTCGTGCTTTGTATGCTACACGTGAAGCAGTAAACCAACGAACAAGCTTTACGTCTGTTTGTTTTACTACTTTTAAACGTTGCCCGTATAATTTTAGTTATAAAAATGTATGTAACAAATATGTAAATTTATTGCCGTGTCTTATAATTGTGTATATGCGGTTATATATGCGTATGTATGTGTATATACACATTAACAGGATGTCATGTAATTCACGGATACGGACTGCACACGCGAATAAGCGACTTTAACTGAGTAGAAAATACTCTTAGGTAAAAGTATCCAAGTTCTTAGTTCCGTATAGGTCCACAATCAGTGTTGGCACGGGTGGACCCGACCCGCGGGTTTTGGGTTGAGGTTTTTCAATAAAACCCGTTTGAAAAAACCCGGGTTTTATTCAGGTGGGTTTTTTGTTGAAAAAAAATATTTTGTTGGATTAATAAGTTATAATTTTAAAATTATTTGTTAAAAACCCATTTGCAAAGTAGACCTACTTTCACTAGACCTACACATGTTACCTAAGTGCAATAAGTCACAAGTTCTATAATTAAAAGCTTCTTATATTATAACGTATTGATAATGGACTTGCTTAGAGTCTTTTGGAACATGGGTCATGTAAGAAACACCAGCCTGTTTTTTTTTTCCACAAGGTTTATCAACACTACTTACTTGAAAGATACAAACACCTTTCAATTTTTCCATTGTAATTTTAGTAATTTTAGTTCACTCACATATATAACTTTATTTTCCTGTGTAAATTGTTGAAGAAATGATGGGATCATTCTGTACAGATGACCATCCATCTAGAAGGATAGTAACCGTTGAATCAGTCAAACTATCTGTAAAGGCATTTTCCACTTCTGTGTGTATTTCATTTAGCAATTCATTGGCCAACTGTCGCCGGTTAGGCGGTTTATAGCCAGGACGCAAACACTGTATCATTTCTTTAAATGCAGTGGTATCTGCTGCATTAAAAGCAATGTTACTAGAAATAAAAAAAATTGCAATAGATTTGTCTAACAACTTTTTCAGAGTATAAGTTGTCATCTGAGTAAAATATGAAACCTTTGTTTGAATTTTATGTCCTACCGGCAAAGATGAGCAAGATATTTCAGATACTGAAGTTAGTGCCATTAACACTGTTGATGACAGTTTTACTACATTTACTCAAGCTAGGAGACTGTGAAGGTACATACATCATCTAGATAGTCGCTGTCTAGTTCAAGAGTCATTGAAAAATTAGAACTCCTAATAACACATTTAGATAGAAGAACACGAATTCTTTCTACTTTCCCAGAAATTTCACTTAGACAATGTTTGCACTTAACTTTACTGCTCCCATCGATTTTCAGTACTTCAGTCCATTCTGTGGCACTTTTCCTTCCTGTATTTACTACAAAAGGCATCGTAATAAAAGTACCAGTGTACAAGATAATAAACCAAAACTAGCAGGGCACTAATTATTTAGCTCATGATACAAGACCCGAAGTACCAGTGTGCCTTGGCTGGAGGCCAGCCGCTGACTAGAGTATAGAATAACAAAATGAGGGAAATACGCAGAAGACTTGTCCACAGAAAGTGACTCGCTTCTCCTCCCCAGCCACCAGCCTTCCTTGACTGATCATATTCTTGGAAGTGCTTACTTACAAAGGCAAATAAAATAATAAAACTATTTTTAAAAGGTTCTCGTCAAAGTAGCTGATCACATTCTTATTTTTTTTTTTAATTCTTATACTTTAGGCTATATTACTTTATTTTTAAAATCTTAAATAGGTAACATCAAAAAAGATACAGATGCAACAGTTAACCAGTCAAAATAATATTTGAAATAGCGCTGAAATTATGTTAAATAAATTATGCAGCAGAATTTAGAAATACTTACATGGCAATATAACTTATGATATTCACCATTTATTCCGTTTGTTAAAATTATATATTAAAAGAAGTTAACTGGTGTATGAAACTGATGAAAACCAGGATTTAGTCTGAAAAATAAACAATGCATTGTTGAAAAAACCAGAGTTTAAAAAAAAACCCGGGTTTTATTTAAAAAAAACGGGTTTTATTGAGAAAAAAAACCCCAGGTGGGTTGGGCATTTTCAAAAAAGCCCGGGTTTTTGCCAACCCTGTCCACAATACTAGTGAGTGGAAATGTAGGTAGGTTGTTGGCTGTACCATGTCTTTTTTCTCTCGCAAACGAACAGCCTGACAACTTTTCAACAAAAAATATTTTATTTTGTTTTTGTCATTTTCCTTTGGCACAGTCCTTATCCACGTAGTGGAAACAAAAGTTATCTCGACGGTTGAAGGTTTAAGCTGCTGATAAAATTTTTAAGTTAAATATTTTGCTGTTGGTATAGTAAGCATATGTTTGGAATCGTATTAGTGATCTGTTACTGGCGAGATTAGCCTAAAGATAAAGTACTCGTCACTTCCAGATAGCCTAATATCATTTTAAAAACACTTAATATTGAAACTTAATTTCTGATTGACTATTCAAACTGGGCAGATGTATACTTGGGTCTTAGTTGCATTATTTACTACTATGAACAACATTTTTAATGCATTACAAGTTTTAATATTTTAAATACATAGTACGAGAAGGGGCCGAGATGGTCGAGGGGTCAGACCTCTCGCCTCCCACCTAGGCGATCCACGTTCAATGTCCGGCATTTTTGGGTCCCGTTTTTTTTTTTTGCATGTGGGAAAGTAGTGGACGTTGCCGTTGGCCATCTGGTTTTCTCGGGGAATCCCCGTTTCCCCTTCCTCTCTCATTCCGTCGCTGCTCCTCACCTCATGCATTGTTCGGGCTGGACGGGCGACAGGTATGTCTCGCTAGCCGAGCAGCCGGCCCAACTTACATCCCAGCCTTATCTCATACACTATGTGGCCCTGTCAGAAGGCAGTGGATTTTAATTTTCAATTACTGAGTACGAGAACACAGGAAACATTAAATTGCAAGTATTAAACACTTTTTTATAGTTGAAATGTGCGGTAGTTTGGCGATACTTATTTAGTGATTTATACGATACTCACACTAAGAAAATTGCAAACTTTTTGGTTTGTAATTTTTAATTTGAATTGATTATAAAGTGTTTTACACACGCGTAGAGATTTGCCTTTCGCTCCCACAGCACTGTGATGGTGCTTTGTTAAACCGGAAGTTGAATGTCGGCCTGATGAAATGGCAAAATATAAAGCCACGTTTGGTTCGTTTGCCACGTACGTCATCTGTCCCGTCAACAAAGCATATTGTGCCGACGTCAATACGGCGTAATATTTTCATATTATCTCACCTCCCTCCAGATATGTGAAAATTATTGTAAATTAATTGCCGTGTGTTGAAAACCTGTGATTGCTTTAGCTGCTATTCAATAGGCCCATCAGTATTTTTTTTTTCACCTATTTTGCTACGTTTGCTTAAATTTCAAGGCGTTGAATTGATTCGTTTGTCGACAACAGTTTAAAAATGCCTACGTGGTGTTTCCGATCTGTTTTAGTAAGATACAATACATGTGTGATAAAGATGGAGTAGCGGAGCTGTGATGGTCGGAGATTAAATGGAAATGACAAAAAATATCCGTAGCAGTGTCCTGAGTGACATGTGGCTCAACTGAATCTGGACAGGCTATACCACAATAAACAAAGGGGGTGGGGAAGTTAGCAGTGCCATGTAGCCTCTGCGTCAGCTCATTAAGGCCTACTGGCCGTGTGTTTGTGTGAGTGATGCACGGTGCCAAGGGCGTTGTTGACTGGCTCGTCTGGTGCGGTATCGCCTCTACTGCAAGACACTGTAAACGGCGTGCAGTAGTATCGTAGATCACTCGCCTGACTGACACTTTCAATGCTGACCTCATCATTTTATTGGTGGAAAGTTTTAAGCAAAGTCCATTGCACGCTCCCAGACAAGTTTCACACTTTTAGCCATTTTAAGGAGCCCGGAAATTATTTTTATAATCGACGTGATGCTTTGAAACGACTCTTCAGCTATCGTTTGCAGTGTATTTTCTTTTCGTGCATAGGCACATTAGGCATATCTGGAATAGTTTCTTAAAAAAACGTTGTTACGTACACGCTGCAACGCATTTTAAGCGAGGTCCTTAAGAAGAGGGCCTCAAACTTAGTTTATAGGCTTTGCAGTTTGCATTATATACTCAATACATGTTAAGTCAGGATGAAGCGTATCAATGTAGTAATGATAGCTTATAAAAAGGAGGTTGAAAATTGGTTCTTACGGCAATGTTATGTAGATTTTTTTTTCACATTGGTGCAAAACTGAATGCTTTGCAAAAATTCAAGACTAAAATCAGTCCATACCACGGCCGTAGAAGAACAGGTCTGGACACTCGCCTGGAAACTTGACCCCTTGTTGTTTGGCTGTAGTTCACCAAGTTACCGAGAATATTGTGTTTTATTGGCGCTGATGTTAGGGCGGTCGGCTCAAACTCCGCCCACTTTCCTCCCACTAAGATAAACAATTTATCAAAACGTATTTTTTTTTATCAATATATGAAATATTTCCTTCGCTCACAAATTTAAGAAAAGGCTCCAGCAATCTTTATTTACTTTATAAATTTAACAATGGAAAAAATTGTGGACGGAGTTTGAGTCCGACCGCCCGGAAAACAGCGCCAAAAAGTACGACATTCTCGGTAACTTGACGAACTACAGCCAAACAACCAGGGAGTCAAGCAAAATACATTGGTAGATAGGCGAGTGTCCAGATCTGCACTTCTACGACCGTGGTCCATGCTATTCTATGTAGGGGTTTTGCAAAATAATGAAAAAAAAAAATAGTTTGCTTTATTTTGTCTTATTTTCATAACAAAATTGATGATGCTATGGGTGTAAAAATCTGGAAAACTACGAGGTTTGCAGCTATCTAACAAAATTAGCTGCTGTAACTGGGTTTTCTTGGGACTGCAGAAAAGTTTGGGATATTTTTCTGGAATTTTTATTTATTATATTACTGCCTTGAATGAAATAATAGTGCAGACTATTTAAATACGATATTTTCGAGAATGGTTCGTTGTGTTTCTACTTAATCTTTCGGTTGCTGTGTGTAGATTAAAAATTCCAGGAAAAGTGTTGCAAATTATGTTGCAGTCCGAAGTAACCCCAGTTGATGGTATAAATTGTGATATATTTGTGATGAAACAATGTACGGGTTCTTCGATATTAATATTATTTTGCTTTTAAAATATATTTTAAAAATCAATTTAAAACTACCGGCTTTGGCCCTAATCTGTTCTAGAAGTGGATGTAGTGGGAGCGCCGCAACCAGAAATATTGTCTACATATAAATATAAATAAATAAATAGATGTGTGTGTATATATATATATATATATATATATATATATATATATATATATATATATATATACACATACATACATACATACATACATACAAAACTATATGATACTAACCTACGAAGCTCTGAATGATGAAAGATAAATTGTTTTTATTTTTAAAAAATGTATAGTTCTGTCGGTTTTCGGGGTATCAATTCTTCAACAAGGTTCACTTTACTGGAAAACCTGTTACACAATTTCGACCACTATTTTACAAGCTCTGATTTCCGTTTGTGCATTTTAAAGCAATTAAATCAGCGAATGTTATCTGATTGTTAGTAGTTTTCCCACTGATTCCTGATTTAGTAGTTTCAGAGAATTAAATCTGTGACTATTCACTAATTCATGATGTAGCAGTTTTAAAGAATAAACTCGGTGAATATTCGCTGATTGTCAGTGGCGTTTCCCTGATTCCAATTGAAGCAGTTGCAGATAGTTAAATAAGTGAATATTCACTTATTTTCAATAGTTTTTCATTGATGTCTCATTAATCAGTTTTAAAGAATTAAATCGGCGAATATTCACTTAAGTGGATTTTCACAGATGCCTGTTAAATCAGTTTTAAAGAATTGAATCTGTGAATAGTAACGGATTGTTAGTGTTTTTTTTGCTAATTCCTGATGGAGCAATTTTAAAATTACGTCGGCTAGTATTCACTTATTGTTAGTGGGTTTTCACTGATTCCTGATGAAGCAGTTTTGAAGAATTAAATTCGGTGAATAAACATCTATTGTCGTTTTCTTTCGCTTATGCTTGGTGGAGCAGTTTCAAAGGTGTTGATTTTAGTGGTTTGTTATAGAATTAAATCAACGAATATTCATTGATAGTGGTTTTTCACTGACGTGTGACAGATCACTTTAAAAGTTTTAAATTAGTGAACGTTCACTGTTTTATCAGTTTTTTTTTCACTGGTTACTGATGGAGCAGTTTCAAAGAATTAATTCTGTGAACGTTTACTGATTCCTATTTCCAGAAATCATTTCAGTGTGATTGATTAACCAGCGTGTACCTGCCATCACTTCAGAAGATGACACCCGAGGCCATATTAAAATAAATGTTCTATTGGTCAAGGTCACTGTCCACCCCAGATTACAAGGTCAGGGAATTACATGTTAAATTATGTTACATATTTCTCAGTACAGGTGGTTCACAGCAAAGTGAGCACGTTTGTAGTCCAGAGTGTCTAGAATAATAATTTAAAAATATTTTTATTGAAACTTTAGATGTTAAGTTCTGAGTACGTTACAACCTATCCACTTTGACTTACTGAGGTTGCTTTGTTTATATAAAAATTGGTAGTTAAATTTAAATTATCTGACAGGAAAAGTAATTATGGTTTCAATAGTGCTAGTTTTATCCGGAACCAACAATAACTATCAAATCTACGTACATACCACCACTCATGTTTTTGTTCATCTCGATGAGACCCGTATTAATATAGACTAGATAAACATTTTTTTTCTGTTCCTTGAAAACTTTGAGCAAATAAGTTCTGTCATTAAAAAACTCACTCGGAAATGTGTCATAATTTTTTTCTTTGTTTTTCTTCACGTAGTAATATTCTCCTCATCTCAAAGTGCGCTATTAAAACTAACGACGGTAGGGTAGGTCAGCAAAAGTTTCATGGTTTTTGGTGTAAGAAATTTCACTCGAGGTGAGTTTATCCGGGTTCGAAATTTCAACTGGTGGCTTCTCGGTCGACTACTAAAACTAATATTTTATTTTAATATAAAATAATATTGTAAAGAATGTATTGTATATGTAACGTTTAGCAGAGTATTTATAATGTAAAAAATATGTAGACGTTTAGTGGATTCCTGTAATTTAAAAGCCTTGTTAAGCATTGCCGGCGGTTACCAAATCCTTGTAGTCAACAATACCGAATGTATAAAAAAATTTTTGTTCGAAAGCGACATCATTAATAATGACTGAGCACAGCGAAATATAATTTAATATGTAAATCGCTATCCTTGGTCACACAACGACTCTCAGGCAGCGCGTTAAATAATGTTCTTGTATTTTAGTTTTCGAGCCATAACATTTATTCAAGTTGTATTATCAAAATGTTCTCTTTGATAGGGCACAGGATATATTCTTGATAAACTGCTTGACATAAATAATAATGGAATCTTTTATTAAAGTATCCTGCAAAATAATTGCAAGTGAATTATGGGTTAACTTTCAAGAATGATCACAAGTCCATTATAAGATGAACATATAACACTATTATGGTCTCCAAAATTCAATACAAAAATCTTCTATAGATCGTTCGGGATAAAGTGAGCACTAAAATTTGTACCTTTGAAAAATATCACTAGCCGTTACTGCATTGAAATCAAGATTAACCACAGTTGCTTTACTACCCGTATGGTTGGCAGCGTATTTCCGAATATAGTTCCTTGTATTTTTTTTTCTATTTTAATTCACCAATGCTAAAATAAAATCAACTGAAATCGACATACTTGAATTTAATATGACTAATATTTTTTTTCGTCAAACAACATAGGTTCCTACCGACTGCATAATTTATATAACACGCGCAAGCATTAAGTGACGTGTCCAGAGAGGTTAGACATTTCCCGTCGTTAGACTTTACGTGCGGAAAGATACGAATTGGCTGAAAATAGAACTTTAGCAGGGCTTTTTCGTGCTCGTTTTATTCCGAATCACCTATATGTCTCAACATTGACACATTTTAAAACAGAATTTATTGCAGAAAATCGATAAATAAAATTTAGCATCTAGCTCTCCCCCTTAAGAGTGCGTGTTACATAAATAAACGTTAAGCACTTCGATCGAAACACTCTAAATTTACAGGTGTTTTGAAGCCATTGTAAAAAGTATATAAAATAACTTTATATAATGGAATTTGCTAACATTAAGAGCGAACATTTTCTCATAGTGACTCGTTAGTTCAGCATAATCTCTTGCTCCGTTATTAAGTAGATGAAGTTTCGCCGTCACAATTTGTACCCTAGACAAATTTTTGTTAATGAAGTTGGCAAAATCAATTGTCTGGTATATTTTTTGTGCATTGTCTTCGAGGAACGAACAATTTTAAATTGAGTCTTCGATTTACGTCGTGGTTAGGTTCCTGAAAACAGCGACGCAAATTGTAACGACTTAAATTGAGTCAGACTAGCACCGCCCACAGCCTATAGCCAAACCTTTTTGGAACATAAGAATGTCAACACTTACGCGCATGAATGTACTAACAACCTATCGTGCAAGAATGGTATAACGACGTTATTCTTAATCAGCGGCTATTTAAAATTAAGAATTGTTCCTCAAACATTAGCGTCGTTAAACTAAAACTGCGTAAAGCGGTATGACGTTAATCGAGGACTTACTGTAATACATTTAGCATTGAATTATGTATAGGTTGTTTGGGATAAAGTGAGCACTAAATTTTAACCTTTGAAAAATGTTACTAGCCGTTACGTATATAATGCAACATTATCTGTAGCCCCTTACTGCTTGTATGGTTGGCAGCGAAATCGCGCAAAATAGTTCCATGTATTTTTCTATTTAAATACAACAATACTGAAAAAAAATCAAATGAGATCGTCTTAGCTGTGTTGTATATAATTAATTTTTTATGACACTATATAGATTCCTAGCGACTGCACAATGTATTTTATACGCGCAAACATCAAGTGACGTGTCCAGTGCGTTTGGACATATCCCGTCGTTAGCCGTTACGTGCGGAAAGATACGAATTGGCTGAAAATAGAACTGCAGCAGGGCTTTTTTGAGTGCTCATTTTGTCCCGAACCGCCTATACTATGCCCGCTTAAGGCTCGGTTTCTGTCGCCATATTGAATTTTATTATATATATATATATATATATTTTTTTTTTTTTTAATTCTGCGAAGAAAAATGTTAAATCGGCGACTGTACCGCAAATTCTATTTACCTTGAGCTACAGTACAAGCACGGCAATAGAGCTACTAATGTATAGTTAGGTCGCCATTTGTTGGACAAATTATTAAAAAAAAAATTGCCTCACACATTGCGGCGTAATTATATGTTAACAGGTAAATCGCAAGGTCTGATCTGTAGCGAAATGTAAATAGAATTTGAGGTATAGTCCCATATTTAACATTTTTTTTCCCTTAGCATTCCAAAAAAAAGCGAAAAATAACAAAATGCAATATGGCGACTGAAACCGAGCCTTAAAGAGTTGCGGAAAGACTCATAAAATGCTTAGTTACCACGAAGAGCTAGTAATCCAGTTAGGTTGCGGAAATGCAAGATTGTTTTGCATACGTGTACGAGGTCATAGCGTGTTTGAGCAAGCCTTTGTCGAGAGACGTCATGGGATGTGAACACGTGACCTCCGTGGTGAAATGCGTTGTGCACGAGGTAACTTTGTTAATTAGGAGGGCGTGATCGTCGAGACGGGAGTTAAATATGCCGACACGCACTACGGGTGCATGTGAATATTAGCTATTCACGCACACACCTTGCACGCAGAGCATTTTGTCCACCGCGCTCGACTCCCATCACTGCATTCCTGGTTCCATTCCCCGCGGAGACAACAGGATCTTAGCATGTGGGATGACGGTTGTCGGTAGATTTTCTACTGGATGTTCTGTTTCACCCGCCCTTTTATTCCGGCGCCACAGCGTGTTTACCTCATTCACCTCTCAAGATCTCGCGTTAAGGGCGCGGTCTACCACAATTTTCATCACCATTTTTTTATTTTTCATTTGTACCAGATATTTTTTTTCTTATTTTAGACACAAAATGTGACTAAATTTGGCTCTTATAAAATTTTTGTATCCCTCATAGTTTTCGCTTAATGGCTTGTTAAAGTCATATTTTGCATGTTTCCGTTTTGACGACTACACTAAACCAACTAATATATCAAACTAAAAAAAAATCACAGTGGATAAAGACATTGCAGGCTACAATGACGTGCTCATGAAATTTAAGAATAAAAATAATTTGAATTTTAAAAAATTTCCGAAACTGAAAATAAAAATTTTAAAAGTTCAATAATTTTTTTTTAAAATACAAATAATGTTTATTCTTTAATTTTATGAGCATGTCATTGTAGCCTGCAATGTCTTTATCCACTGTGATTTTTTTTTAGTTTTGTATATCAGTTGGTTTTAGTGTAGTCGTTAAAACGGAAACATGCGAAGTACGACTTTAACAAGCCGTTACGCGAAAACTATGAGAGATAAAAAAATTTCATTAGAGCCAAATTTAGTCACATTTTGTGTCTAAAATAAGAACAAAAATATCTGGTACCAATAAAAAATAAATTAATGGTGATGAAAATTGTGGTAGACCACGCCCTTTAAGGGGTCTCCCTACTGCGCTTCAAATGCGTTGCAGCGAATTGCGGTTATTCTTTTTTGACGAAACTATTTAACGTGCATTACGTTCGTATATCTACGAATGATTTAAAATATCCGGCACGTTTATTAGAAACATCATTTTCGAGCCCCTTAAAATGGTCAAAAATGGGGTTCCCAGGCTGCCGTATCAGAAAAAACAACAACCGAATCCGAAAAACACAAGAATAGAAACAAGGGTTAGACTTTGAACTACGCTGCCCACAAATAAATAATGTGGTCACCGCTTAAAGTCTCATAGGAATAAGGATAATAGTGAAGCACTGCGTGCCAGCTAGCTTGCGCGGAGAGGCGATAATGCATTACATACGTCTGTTAATGGCAACCTTACCGCTCAAGCCTCACACACACACACATCGTATATAGGGAGGCCCCTTAAGGCGGCCGCCTACCCCACGCTTCAAGTGCGCTGCAGTGTGTTCGTAAACAGGTTTTTTCTACGAAAATATTCCACGTGTGCCCATTTTGCCAACGTACGAAAAGAAAACAAACTTAATGCAAGGTCGGAACCTCCTTGTTAAGACGCCACGCTCATTAAAAACACTGTTTCTACGCCCTCTAACATGGCTAAAAACTGTCTATTCAGACTTCCGTACTTCAAAATGTAGTAACCGTCTCAGGTTGCGACCTGCACTGAACTTAGCTACATGCTTACCACCAATAATATTATATTGTCACCGCTTAGTGTCCTATAGTAAAAACTGTTCGGCGGGAACCTTGCACTCTAGTTCAGCGCTTGGCTCGTTGAGGCGACGCGGCATTTGATGCGCGCTTCAAGGTCGACCTTACTCTTCCGTCGCTTCAGAACCTCTCACGCGCGGGAAGCGGCGCCCTTAAGAGCGATGCCTACGTAAGCACTGAAGCTGATATCAAATTACGGATTGCCATAACGAGCCGAGTTCTGAACTAGTTGGTAAGATTCCCGCCGATCCGTTTTTTTTTTTTTTGGACTTCGAGCGGTGATCATATAATATAAAAGTTGAGGGCTCGTCTCAATCTAAGTTTTACATATGATAATCTGAAAAGTGCATTTTTAGCTGGTTTAGGGCTTAGAGACAGTGTTTTTAATGCTGAAGGTGTTTTAACAAGGACATTTTGACCTTGTCCGAAATGTGTTTTCTTTTAATACTTTGGCTTAATGGGCGCATGTGGAATGGTTTCACAAAAAAAAAAACCTGTTTATTTTATGAACACATTGCGTCGCATTTTAAGCGCATGGTAGGCGGCGACCTTAAACTTCGATATTGTTTTATAAATGACAGAATGAACTCGGCAAATTACAGTTTCGTTGCGTTTAGATATTGTACATTCTTGTTTTTGTTAGTGTGCAGAATACCATTTTGTTTAAACTGGCTGAAATTCCTCTGTGACTATGCTTATATGTTTACATCATTACTTGATAAGACCACTCGTCTCCCTCCAAGGCGATCTGGGTTCGTTTCCTGGCGTGGTAGGTCCCCGGATTTTTCGCATGTGGGAAACGTGGCGAATGTTGCGTTGGCCGGTGTGTTTCCTCGGAGACGGAGACTCCCGTTTCCCCCGCCTCTCTCATTCCGTCGCTGCTCCGCACTCATTTCACCTCATTTATTCTTCGGGCTGGCGGGGCATGTCTCGCTAGTCGAGCAAACGGCTAATCTTCACCCCGGCCTTCTCTTATTCACAATATGACACTGCCCGAAGACGGGAACACACAGTGGATTTTCATTTGCAGTAAATGGAAAATTTTAATTTTATTAGTAGTTCCACCGGACCGTTCTAGAACCCTTTAGATAGGACTCTTTCCTCCTCCTCAAATTATTTTTAAAGGATGTTTTTGTACACCTAACACAGCTTAAGACGTAGATTTCCTTGTTATGTAGGATTTACTTTCGCTTCACATTTGATTATTTTTTCTGGTTCATAACTTGAGATCTGGACGTGATTCACCAAGTCATGCCTTAGTGTTTATTTATATGTCACTCTGCAATAGACGGCTGTTACAATTGCAACCATAAAGATAACTAATATGTAGGGAAATTAAGAACAAAAATAGAAACATATTAGCTTCAGAAACTGTGTTCTGTAGTGACGTATGATAAAACAGGATTTGATATTTTACTTTAAACCTTACAATTTATTACAAATACAAAAGAAACCTAGTTATCAAGGATCTAGTACTGAATGTAATTTTAATGTTTAATGATTGGTTACCTTCTGTAACAGCAGCTGCCTCCGTCCTTTCCTCATTCACATCAGAGAGTTTCATACAGTCTGTCTTGTCGAGAACTATAAGATATCTGCCTTGCTGGAGAACGTATCTGTTACGCCCATTTGAAGAATGACAAATGTTAAACTATCGGTTTTAACAGTACGTGTTAACAATACACACACACGCCAAATACATCAGCACTCCACACGGAATAAAGCATCTCAATTGTATGTGACTATGTGCATTCTGACAACACAGCACATCGTATAAATGCATCAGTTTGGGTAAACTACGTATGTTAGAAATAGAATTTCATGGAATTTCTTTGAAATCAAAGATGAATATTTTTAACTTTACGTCTTTTCTACCAATACAAGCGTTAAATAAGATAAAGCTAAACTAAGTTTGTGTAAACAACAAATGTAAGAAAAAATTTTATGGCACTTGTTAAATTTCAGTTAATCATTTTTAACGTAACGTGCTTTATTTAAACACCAACGTTAAATAAAATGAAACATAAGTTAGCTATTGTACATGAACAAGCATTCTCTTGGAGAAATACTAGCGAAAATTGGATTGTAATAGATAAAATAGTGTTGCATCAAAAGGAATCTTGATAGTCACGTTACATTTTACCTTAAATATATTAAAATTATTACTTTTACTTTCATTGTTTTTAGTATGCAAACAAACTGGTTAAATGCAATAATTTCGTTTAAAATTTAACTTGTCATATTCATTCCTGCTATTAAAGGAAGCAATTTAGTGCAGTAGACTCTCTATTATTCGCATTAATGATTAGGGGATATGCGTTAATAATAAAAAAGACAAATAATAAAAAAATCACGAATGTATTATATATCCAAGATAAAACTGTCGTAAATGCATTCATGCGCGACACGTGTGACAATCTCGTTAATCAACTCATGTATTTACAGTGGAATATTTTGCGCGGATAATTTTCAAATTGGATAATCCGCACACGGATAATAGGGAGTCTTTTTAGCTTTTTTGTTTGTTAGGTTTGGTTATAGCAGGCAGTGTTCAAATAACTTGATTTAATTATTTGTTATTTTTTTTACAGGTATGTCCAGCTCAAATTTACATTTCCAGATTGAATCTTCGTTGTCGGTGAGTAGCCTCACTACATTGTTTACCTACGTAATGTCAGTTGTGCACCAGCAGTTATAATACTTCAGCGGTAAGTAGCCATGTGGTTGTATTCGTTCCACAATCACAGAAGTTCTTCATTGTATACTTCTCGGTCACAATTTTTTAGTACTTCTGACTAACTTGGTTTTATATTATTTCATCCTGCTAGTAACCGATGACGAGAATATTTGCTGTTACTTTTTTTATCTGTAAAACGTAATTGTCAATTACGCTTGTAGAAATTCAAATCTGTCTCGATATTATGCGGACTTTAATAGTTTAAGCAGATTGATGTTAAGTTTCACCAGAGTATTCGCGTACGTTTACTTTTGTAATTTCGTTCTCTTACTGGAATTTGCGAATCTATATTTACCGTGGTGAGATTTGTTATGTTCCTTAACATGAAGTACAAAAAGTACCTAGTCAATGTATTTCTGAGAATTGGTTTTTCAATAGCTGTATGTCGGGTTGTGTCATGTGTCATATTAACCTGCTTGTTGTGAAATAGCAGAGTATAACCGTATGGATGGACTTCAATAATGTACGGTTGTTATAATTTCTTAAGTCGTTATTAGAACAGAAGTGTATCAACTTCCCGATTTTGAATTAATGTTTCAGTTGATTATGTTGTTAGTTCTTCATTGGGCGAGTGCCTGACCGGTTTTACGTTACTATTATTCAAGCGTTCAAATTTATGTATCTTCGCAGCTGTTCTATCGTGAAACCCGGACCCCAAGTCCCTCAACTCCAAATATTAAAAATTATAAATTCAACATTGAAGACGTAATGCCGAGGTTCTCTACAGCCATAACTGGGGAACGACCACACCCCTGAGCTGTGATTGGCCAGCCCAGGTGACGATGCTGACGCTCTAATCTCCTCTTCCCTGCTCTGTAGTTTTCACCCAAACAAGCCCGTCGTCGTAGCACATTGCCGAGGCCATCACGCTGCCAACACGTGGCCGAGAACTCTAGTGGGCAGGCCCGAACTGCTGCGTCCTGTTGTGAAACTTTTATTTCACTAATATGTTTTAGTCATGTTTTATGTTGGTTGGGTGGCTGTAGTCAGAGATAGGCATTTTATACTGAAACTAGTTAAGCTGTTAAGTTAAGGGTGAGGGTTACGGTTAAATGAAATATGTTAATCTAATTACGGTGGCCTTACTCTACATAGTTTAGTTTACAGAATACTACAAGGTTATACTATATCATTTAGATAGGAGGGGAGCGGCTGTTTAGATAATTACGTTAATGTTCTACTCGATGATGGGTGACACTTTGGACATCTTAGACCTCACCGTTAGCATGATGCCGGAGGCTGATGATGACTGTGTCGGCTATCGACGGACGGCGGCACGTCGTGGGTCTCGACTCAGGACCATCCTGGCGAGGTGGTGACGGCTGGATGGCTTGAAGGAGACAGACCTCGTTTACTTGGTAACAGTGCCATACATGTGAGCGATGGTCACCATCTTGAATTTTTGGTTTGCTGTCATAACTGGAGGGTCTGATGCCATACTGAACCAAGTCTTTTTTTCCTAAATGCTTTGAAAAGTAAGTTTAAAATTCATACATGAACCATGAAATTCAGTATTGATGTACATGAAATAGTTCTTATTGCATTCTTTGATCGTGTTTATTTAGTTATACATACGTCTAATTTGGGGTAAAAGAAAACAACTTCCTTTTTTAGGAAGAAAAATGGACTTGGTTCACTATGGCATCAGAATGTCATTCTTTTGGAACTTTTACCTAAATACGGAATATAATATTTATTGATAGCATTTTGGACACCATAAATTTTTATTTTCCGTTACTGTTGTTACAGATCGAATTTCAGTTAGAAAATTCTTATTACTTTTTGATTTTTTATAACGCCTATATTATCAACATTAGAGAAAAAATTTACATGAACTAAATTAAAAGAACCGTTCTTTTACAACAAAATACGGTAGAGATTTACTGGTGCCGGCAGTTATTCACGTACTTACAAGCGATTCTGTGAAAGTCTACATTTTCAAACTTCCGAGTGTGATCGGAGGGGAAAGCACAAGGGGGGAGAAGCGGGGACTTTTGAGGGAATACGTGTCTCATAAGAGTCTAACAACTGACAAAAATTTCAGCTTTCCCGGAATTAGTTGTGACGAAAAACTTTCATTTCCTGGGCTAGTAGTTTCCAGAAAAAAATAATAAAGCTACGTAATTTTTCGATACTATATTCAGGTTAATTAATTTAGTTTAAACTGAAACATACATGTGGTTCTAGAATCAGTGGTCGTACGTGAGCTGTGTTTTACACTCTTATTGCGCCTGTCTCGCTGTTGAACTGCGCTATAGCCGGTTAAAAATAAACATTTATTTGCAAAACTATCATACGTGTTTACAACCTACACACCTACGAAATGAAAACACATTTCAGAGAATGATTGTTAAGGACGCGGTCTACCGCAATTTTCATCACCATTTTTTATTCTTATTTGTTCCAGATATTTTTTTTTCTTATTTTAGACACAAAATGTGACTAAATTTGGCTCTTATGAAATTTTTTTATCTCTCATAGTGTTCGCGTAATGGCTTGTTAAAGTCATATTTAGGCATGTTTCCGTTTTAACGACTACACTAAAACCAACTGATATACCAAACTTAAAAAAATCACAGTGGATAAAGACATTACAGGCTACAATGGCATGCTCATAAAATTAAAGAATAAAAATTATTTGTATTTTTAAAAAATGCTGAAACTAAAAATAAACATTTTAAAAAATTCAATATTTTTTTTTAAAAATACAAATAATTTTTATTCTTTAATTTTACGTGCATGTCATTGTAGCCTGCAATGTCTTTATTCGCTGTGATTTTTTTTAGTTTGGTATATCAGTTCGTTTTAGTGTAGTCGTTAAAACGGAAACATGCAAAATATGACTTTAACAAGCCATTACGCGAAAACTGTGAGAGATAAAAAAATTTCATAAGAGCCAAATTTAGTCACATTTTGTGTCTAAAATACGGAAAAAAATATTTGGTACAAATAAAAAATAAAATAATAATGATGATGAAAACTGTGGTAGACCGCGCCCTTAAGTCACGCTCTTTGGAAAGACTATTCCCAAGGCCTTCATCCATGACAAGAAACGGCTATATCGCATAGCTATATCACAAAATCTACTGCTTATATCAATACGGAACTATTTAAGTGGTCTACAGTGTATTTTAGAATAGACTTTCCAGCAATATAACAACATGGTCCCCTCTTACAATCCCATAGTTCCGACAATCCGACCGAAACATTGCGTGCCAGTTAAACGCCTTGTACATAAGGGCGAATGGACACAGGTTCGCACGTCTGAAGTCCCTCTTACAGCATCTTCGCTTCTGAGCCTGTAACAGGCAGCGCCCTTAAGGCCACGGGTACCTATTTATGTTGTTTTTGCGAGTTTTATTTTGTAAATCCTGTAAGGGAACATTTATCGCAAAACCGTTACATAGAAACGTTGAAATTTGTTTGTACTATGTAATCTAGTTTTTTAAAAACGTAAGTTTATATAATTTTGGCTAGTTATCGACTTAATTAAATTTTCTTTAAGTCAATAATTAGCTAATATTATTATTAATACAAACGTATGTTTTAAAAATATTAGGGTACATAGTGAAAACAATTTCCAATATTTCTACGTAACGGTTTTGTGGTATATGCTCCCTTTCAGGATTTAAAAAAACAAATTTTACTAATATAGTGTAAATAGGAACCCGTGTCATTAACCCGAACAATAGATATATCAAGCAATTTTTAGCCTTTCTCGAGGGCCATCAAAACAAGTTCCTAATAGGCGGGCTGTAATTTGAAATGTGTGGCCTGTAAGTAAATACAGAAGTTGGTAATAACATCAGCAGTTCCAAGCGACACAGAGCACAGGTGACATGCTACAACGTTTCTGCCCTTGGCAAGAAGTTTTTTTTTTCTTCTCTAATTTCTCTTCTGCTTCTTCATTTCTTCATCGGCTTGTTTCTTCTGTGTTCTTCTTGTCTGCTCTCTATTTCATTCTTGTTTATGTTGAGTCCTCTTCTGTGTCGGTTGAAGGTAGGGATGCTTGGTTGAATCTATTTTCATGGTGTTCTTGGAGATGCTGGGTTGAGAATATGGGCGGGAAGACTCCTGGTATGTCCTGGGTGGCAAGGAGATGGTCCGGCGGGCAGCATATTCGCTCTGGAATGATAGTGATGTGACAACCCTCGTGAGCTAGCCGCCCCTGAGGGTACAGCTGGCATCCTCCCCCTACCCCACACTCACTTCCTCATGGTTGGCCACAGGTATGGAGCGTGATTAATTACCCGTGTCTGGCAGTGTTCGTGGGAGGGAGGTGGGGCAGTGGGCGGTAGTAGACAATGCAATCACCCCGGCTACTATACGCCCTTGCTCGTGTTACTACGCTTGCTTCTATATAGCTGGCGTTAACATCGCCGGCGGTATGAACGTCACAGTGTCGCCAACTAGACGTACACGCTTAACATCCTACATTAGGATTAGTACTCGAATTAACCCCATCCTGCCATGTTTCTACTTTGTTCGCGATATTCATTTTTTACGCCTAAACGAGAGCAGATATCTAAAAACTGTTTTGCAAGTGTGTTTGAAATTTTCTTCTCTATGTTGGCTGTTTTTTTCAAGACAGAAAATACGATGGTGCTTTCTAATTATGGAATTAACGTAATTCTGGTTAATTAATTTTTTAGGTGGTAAATAATAACCGTCACTACTATAGTTTTCACCCAAGATGTAATATAGTACTGTAAATTCTGGACATAACCATAACATACATTTATTATTTACTGTGTGGTCCAGAACATTCATAATTTATAAATAAGTATTTATTTTATATTTACAGAGATAATTATTTACATCAGCTGTCTTAAAATGTGGGATATAATTATTCAACCCCCGAGGTCTGCGATGCAGCAGCAGTACTGTGACGCAACATTACAATATTACGCACGCCTAGCTGCGTTGTGTAAGCAGTATATCAAACAGGTAGATATTCGTTTTCGGCGTCGCCTCGTATATATTCAAGGTAGTTGGACGTCAAAGCCGCTGGCTGCAGTATTGCAATCACGTCGATAATTGGCCAACCTCGAGGCAGCTCGGCCGGACGCAATTATTCCCCCAGCATTGCTACAACGAACGCCCTAGTTGTGACTAGTACGGCGCGGCGCCCCCCCTCCCCCTTTTCCGGGCTCCGCACCCAGATGTAGACGATAGCGCATGCGTGATCGGTGACCGTGTTGAAATGATTTTGGCGTGTGTTGTCCAGCCAAACCGGCTCCATGCACGGAGATCCCTTCCATATGTCTCCATAACTCGCTCCCCCAGACCATTACCATTAGGCGTATTTTAGTTGTTGCATTGCACATATTCTTATAACTAGTGGTAGTATTTTGGCAAGCCACCCGCTGCACCTACCCAGTGGGTTTAAGTGGCTCTATCACCTATTTTGTAAAAATTTTAAATTTTAGTGTAATAAGGGCCGCGGTGGTCGAGGGGTCAGACCTCTCGGCTCCCACCAAGGCGATCCGGGTTCGATTCCCGGCGGGGTCGGTCCCCGGATTTTCGCATGTGGGAATCGTGCCGGACGATGCCGTTGGTCGGTGGGTTTTCTCGGGGATCTCCTGTTTCCCCCGCCTCTCAATTCCGGCGCCGCACCATACTCACCTCATGACACCCCTCACCAGCGCTGAAGACCTCAAGGTTAAGCGCTGACCTATATATATATATCTTAGTGTAATAAATTAAGATTGTTACAAATTGATTGTCGGCGATGTCTCTTAATAGAAACGTAACATTTTACAATTAGGTGCCTATAATTTGATTTTATCGCTAGTAGTAGTTATTTAGTCCTAATTAATCGGTGAGAGGTAATTATTATCGTAAATTTCAAATTTACGTAGCTATCCCATTCTTAGTTTTTTAATTTCATCTACAATATGCTGCATGACAGATAAGTCCCTATTGAAATATTTTTAAGTGTTGCAAATATTTGAATCAGTTAGAAATTTAAAAAAATTTAGCATTATAGTAACACAGTATCGTAATTAGTCAGCAGGATTTAACACCGACAGCAGTGAGCCTGTTCTTGCGAGAGAGAGAGAGAGAGAGAGAGAGAGAGAGAGAGAGAGAGAGAGAGAGAGAGAGAATACGTTCCCACCAATCACAGTGGATAGGTCTAACGTGATAGGACAGCTTAGTTGAATTGCTTACATGCTGTTAGTGAGCGTTTGAAAGGAATATTTGCGTTTGCAAGAGATCGTTAAACTGTGGTAACTTAAAATAGATCGCAGGCTTTCTCGGCCGTTGTCTGCATTTTCTTGGCTTGTGGGTGTGAGCCGCGTCTGAAGATTGTCTTGCGACGTTTCGGCAGTCGTTGGTCTCCGACTCCGACTACCTGATGATGGCAGCTGCAACGACTGCCGAAACGTCACAAGACAATCTTCAGACGCGGCTCACACCCACAAGCCAAGAAAATGCTGTGGTAACTTAGTGAACGGAATTGACTGCCGTCATGATGTTGCGAAATTCTTTTGTTGACGTTGCCTTATCAGAAATAGAATTGGCCTGTGTCGAAATGCTTTCATTTATAAACGAAAATTATCAATTTTTCTTGTAAAATGCGAGTGAACATTACAGTTTTAAAGATAAATATTAGGGTTATTAATTACAAATACCACTCTTGTCGTTTTTAGGAGACTCAGTATATTATCAGGGGCCGCTGTGGTTGAGAGATCAGACATTTTGCCTCCCACCAAGGTGATCCGGGTTCGATAACCCGGTGGAGTCGTTCTCCGGACGATGCCGCTCATCGGAGGGTTTCTCGTAGACTTCCCGCTTTCCCGTTCCTTCCATTCTGACGCTGCTTTATACATCACGTCACCCTTCAGCAGCGCTAAAGACGTACATGTTAAGGCTCCCGCCTGCAGGTCGAGCATGGTTCTTTTATTCGATACCGTCGTAACACCGACGTGTCGGTAGAACGGCGCTAGTGTCATGACGGCTGCGCAAAAATGCGAGCATAGATCGTCGTGTCATAACGCTTCCGTCAGAATTATTGCGTCAAATTAACGACGGTTCCAAAGAGGAATATATGCAGTGGTTGGTACGAAATTTGCAGTAGCGACGTATTATTTTTGTGTGTTGGAGAGTCTGCTTTCAAGTTTCAGCCAATAAAAAACCTCTATGAACAAAAATATTATACAGTTGTAACGAGAATGACGTTATTTGCATTTAACTCGTATTTTTTTTATAAGTGACACATTTAACTCGTATTTTTATTCACAAGTTACACTTTAATTTATTAACCGTGTGAACAGAACTGGAAGAAACTGTGGTCAAGTGGCGATAATCTGTGGCAGTCGTGTGATGTTTGCTGTTAATATTAATTTAATGAGTCAGTGTAAACGTCACTATAGTAGTAGCGTTGCTGCAGAAATAGAAATATCAGTACTTGACCATTCTTTTTTTATATCTTCATTTGGATGTTTATACGAGCAATGTAAAATATAACATGGTAAATAAAGTTCGACATAATTTTTAACTTTTTAATATGTAGTTCATAATTTTGAAGTATACATATTATTTACAGTGACAAAATTATTTTCTGTCAGAGCATTTATAATAAACAACAGAAGACGATAGTTACTATTCTCCAGTCAATAAAAAAACTGTTCGTTACATTTGAGGAAAATATATATTTTGTGTTCTTCTTTTTCCTATACACGATATAAATTTAAAATTGGTTTCCCAATCTAGGAAAAAGACAACGCATGAACATGAATGACGTACTGCTCAGAATTACAAAAATTTTAATAGTCTCCTGCGATATCTGTAAGGTACAACGTTGTAAGTTAATTGCCAATACAAACTGTAGCAATGTTTTTAAAAGTTACTACGTTGCGTATAAACACTGGTTTCTCAGAATATTTTCAGCAGAGAATGATTTTGTCTTATGCGTTTTGTACTATAGATTCAAGCCATGAATATTAAAATACCGGAATTTTTTTTTTCTACCGCACATCACTTTCATTCGGTTTGGTTATACTAACACTTTTAAATTACAGACAAAGCACATGCGTACACTAATACAGCGCCAATAATTACCTATATAATCAGTTAAAACTATTTTGTTTTTGTCTTCAAAAATATTCAATATAAACTGTGTAACACAACCTTGCTCTCTCCACTTTTACTCTCTGTAATATCTCCAAATAAAAACTTTAACTTGGGCAGATATAGCTTACAAATTATTTTACTAGTGTATGAGCCCTGGGATGTACGACTTGGTAAAATAAAATTAATTGAAACAATTATGATAAACTGAGAGAAAACAAGTGGTGTGAAAAGAACCAAATTTATTACATATAACCATAAAAGAATATTAGTAGGGCTCATAAAGAAACATAAATTTGATCATCAATAAGATTCCGTAACGCATTATTGTAAAAAAAAATCTGTGACTATGCATGTATGAGAGACTATAACTTAAGATATGGAAACAATATTTTAGTACTAATTAAATATTTGCTTTCCTAGACTCTTACTAGATTGTGAAATTGTATTAGAATAAAATTGAAAATTAAATGTTGGATGTTAGTTCAATGTGATGAGTCAAATAAAAATATAAATTTATTATTTCCTCCACAATATTAGCTAAAATGGTAGGGTAACGTTTCTTTCAAACTTCTTTATTTTGTGGCAATATAATTTAGATTAATTCTTCTGTTCGTTTGTAAGAAATACTGCAAAAATTGTGAGGATTCAGCTTGAGACATCTTATCCAGAGTATTCGTGGGGTTAAAATTTTTGCACTACTTAAAAAAAAATTAATATCCTCAAAAATTGAATTTAAGCAGAATTGTCCACATTTTCTGAAACTATTTCATGGTTTGGAATTTTTTTCTTGTCGTTACGGGAGGGCTGGGACTGCTTACCGTTGAAGTCTCCACCGTGAAGAAAGAAATTTCGAAAACTCTCCTGAGTTTCGAAATTATAAAATAATATTGGTATCAAGGGAAACGTGGTACCCCACGTCGTACAATTCTTCTCCCAGTTGGCCAGTAAGAGGTAATGCCAGGCTAGGACTCGCCCAACATATTTCCTGGAAGACGGAAAACGAGAAGGCCTGGATATCTTCTACTCTTCAGTCGTAGAGAAAATTTCCCCGCTGCTTTCCAACAGGAACAAATGCAGCGCCAGGTCTCGTAGATTCTCTTCAAAAGGAATTATAAGGCAAAAAAAGTCGTCTCGAGGCATCATCTTACTCGAGAAAGTCTTCGTAGCCGGACCTCTGCGTAGATTTTCCTTCCATTTTCTTCCCTTCGACGTTCTATATTTAAAAAAATTTTCTTTCTTGTTGATTCCAAAGTGAATGCAAAAATTCTGCTTCAAAAAACGCAGTGAACATGAAAGTTATTCTTTCTACTAGCAAAAATCGATTAATGTGTGGTCTGCAAATGATCTGATTTTTAAATTGAACTAGCAGTCCCCCGCGGCTTTGCTCGCGAGTATTATTCGTAACTGATAATATTTACTTTAATTGTAAACCTCTTTGTACACAAGATTGGTACTTCAGTCATCAAGTGTTAGAACGTCCAAGCGGCTAGTTGAACTAATTCTGCAGAAGGATAAGTAGCTATAGCTGTCCATGCGAAAAGCAGTCTTAAGTTTGTCCCTGCCACTAACAGCGACTTCGCCTGGGCCTTATTTATAAAACTGCCAATTTGACGTTATATGGTAGTTACAGACATCTAAGGTAAGAGGTTAATCGAATGAGAAACATCTGTTTACCCTGTGCACAACCATTGGTGACGGTGCCCTCAATTATATATTGTCAAAATATTCACTTTAACTTTATTGACGTTACAAAGTTTCAGAGAGTAAAGGTTTCGCGGAAACGTATTTGGTGCCCCAAACCTGAGATTAGTGAGATGATATATCGTCGGTTTACTGCCAAAAGT
>PNEQ01117846.1:0-20288 GCA_003012365.1 Medauroidea extradentata
CCTCCCTCCAGCCTACCCCTGCATTAAAGCATACCCCCTGTAGACTCTCCTGCCCCCTCCCTCCAGCCTACCCCTGCATTAAAGCATACCCCCTGTAGCCTCTCCTGCCCCCTCCCTCTAGCCTACCTCTACATTAAAGCATAACCCTTGTAGACTCTCCTTTCCCTCCCACTTCCTTATATCATACTGTGTTATATCATAATTGAAAGGATTTTCTGATACTTGTAAAACACAAACTCTACGTACAGGAACTTGAGCGGCAGTAGGGAGAGTAATCTTAACCTCTATTTGTAGCTTCTCTGCACAACTCTAATATGAACATTTGCCTTTGAAACCTAACCAAATTATCAAGAGCCACAAATTATGACTTAATTATATTAACATCATTCTGTAAAAATAAGTTATGTACCAGTATAAACATTACCTGGAAGGATTTAAAAAAAAATTAATTAAAGTTATTGTTAAAATTTTAGCCAGACTAAATGAATTAGTTTTGCATATATTATTCCACATCTCTGCAACATTAACAGACTGAAATGAAATTGTATTTGGCAACCTATTATTGTCCCGAGACATTGATTACTGCGAATAGTTTCCAGGTAGCCATTGCCTTGATTTAAAATGTAATATTTGCAAAATATATGGTAGTGAGGGTCATTGATGTTAGCCGAAGGATTATGCAAAATTTCGTAATTTACTTAGTTAGAGTAGTGTATTCGCATATCTTGATGTCGTCGTCCTCTACAGGCGGAAATGCGGCCTCCCGCACGGCTGCTTGTCGCT
The DNA here is from genome assembly GCA_003012365.1 of Medauroidea extradentata. NCBI lineage: Eukaryota > Metazoa > Arthropoda > Insecta > Phasmatodea > Phasmatidae > Medauroidea > Medauroidea extradentata. The sequence goes on from PNEQ01117846.1 coordinate 784, forward strand.
GAACTTACTTCCCTACCAGGGACGCGACCATTGTGCACGCTATACAGTTCCTTTTGATATGATACCAAGTTAGTGGCCGTCGAAAATAACTTCTTAGATTGTTCATCGTTTGCGACTACGTCTTCGTCCCATTGCGATCTGGACGAAATTCCGTTACTCGGTAGAATTATAGTTCCTATAACCAGACCCGTTCATTACGGGTCCGTTCTACAACAAACAACCACACAAGTTGGCTTCATTTTTCAAATTTGTGTCAAAAAATCTTTCTTCAGAGTAAATATTTCATTATTATATAATTTCGACAAATCACAACACGGAATTCAAATTGACAAAGCCCTCAGAGTATGTAACCTAAACTGTCATGACATGTAAATAGAAGTAAATATATTGGATTCGTATATAACTGAGCATACAGCATAAACGTATATTGTAATAATTTCAACAGACAAAAATCCATAATTCTTTATGGGAAATAAAATTAATAATTAAACTCTGACAATAAAATATAAATATTACGTTGCTCGTCAATAAAACCTTAGTCACCACAAACAAATATCTCAAGGAAAAATATTACACTGACTTATGTTAGTGCACAGTATATACGAAAACTTAAACTTGATGAAACACAATTATTGCCTGGCGTCCATGTACTACAATCTATAAAACTATATATTTGCTGCTAGGCTCTGTGGTAGGTAAGGTAGATGAGTACAGGACGAACTCATTTACCAGGAAACACAATGGTTACATGCTAGGACACCCGAAAGGGGAAGGGTGATATCTAATAGAAAGCAATATGTATGATGTCTGTGAAATATTCAAAATAATTAAATGGCTTGTATCCATGTTCTTTAACATGTTCTTCCTCTGTGTTGGTGACCAAACTATGTGCTTCTTCCTATACATTTCAGCAGAGGGCCTAGCATGATAACAAAGAACGTATTGTGAGGTGTTCGTGGATGTATTGTTACAAAGTTTAGCCGGGAAAGGGGAAGATATAAGCTAGAGATGAAAGGTAACAGAGTTTATTAGAATAGAAGAAACTAGGAATAACAGTAATATAGAAATAGAGGCTAGTGGAAGGGTTAGGGTACGACGATACAGGAGATAGGTAAAGCACAACTCTCCTTCCCTAAACCAACAGGAAACTCACCGCTCGTATCGCCATTAACGGTAGAGAGAGCTCTAGTCAGAGGGTCACACCCAGACTCGAACCCAGAGTCCCTAGGTGCGGTCGTTGCCAGAGCAGAAGACTCTCACGACGACTCTCTTCTCCAACTCTCCCCGGTAGCTAGCTCGATGTCTGTACCATTCTAGGCATCCCCATCAGGCCGCCAAAATCCTCCCCTCCCAGCTATGCCCACAGGCGAAGCAATCCCTGCAGAATCCAGGAGTTTGCAAGGTGTTGGGTAAGTGTTAAGACCCACTTAACTCCTCAAGTCATCGGATTCCTGGGATACATCTGTCGCCGCAATCAGCCTCTTTTTGGTGACTTGTTGATTACCCAGCACCCACTGAGCGCCTTTCTGCGACGCCACCGACGCCGCGAGATTGCGACACCATAACATCACCCCCAAAATTATGTCGGACGAGAAGTCCCTTAAGTCGGGTGTGACGGTGAATGTAGAAAACATCGCAGAAGAAGATTGGTACAGTGTTAATAAGTCCACCCTGTATGTCAGGTGAAACACATAACAAGTGACAGCGAGTGAAGCTGAATTTTTTTCATAGGAAATAGGAAGAAGTGATGAGTAGTAAGTCGTAGTAGAAGTAGATTTGAATGAGTTCTTCATCTTCTTGATTGGATGGTTCGTAGATTGTCGGTGGGTGACTGGGCAGGTGTAGTTGCGGAGAGCGCAGAGTGTTGGCCATGGTGTTGTTCGACCTCTCCGGCACTGGCGGTGGGTTGGACAGCGTCGATAAACTGTAGGATCAACCTGTCAGAGACAGGAAGCGGTTGTAGGTTGGGTATAGGGTATACTTGAATGCGGAGTGACAATGTGGATATTACGGCGTGTTGTTACATTTTCACTCTTGAAAATAATTACTCGCTATCACTACTATTTAGCCTGTTTTATGTACATACATATAAGGAAAAGTTCAAGCAGTGGAACTGTAAATATAAACATGAGAATAATATAAACACATACAGTTTACAAAAATTGTTGGTGACTTGAAGCAGGGACGGTTACAAGGGGGGGGGGTTATGTCCAGGATATCTCCCCCCACCCTGCCAAGATCACAAACCATGTCTTTATTCAAACAATTGAAAATGCAGTAGGTGTTATGAACTTTGCAATATATTCTAAGAAACTGACTGTAAACTCTTTGAAAATGTTCAAATTTGTGTATGTTGTGTGTTAAACATTAACGTTCAAAATATTCTCAAAGTGCACCATTTTGCAACTTAAAATCAAAATTTTTCCGCGGGAAGACCCCCAGACCCCCTCTTTACATCGGCCAACCGGTGCTACCAAAATACTACCCCCCCCCCTGAACACCATTCTGGAACCACCTCATTTAGTCTAGATGCACAAGGACTTGTCTGTTATTACATTTAAGCTGACTGAAAATTATTTACATTATTAGGAAGTTAAACTTACATAGTGTTTTGAAGTTTGAATTTTGGAATTTGTAACAGACAATACAATAATTTACATTTAGTATGACATGGTTGAACTACATACAAGAAGAAATTACTAGAAAGTTATGATTTCTACATTATTTTACAGATTCTACGCTTAACTACGATATGTTCTCTCCTTGTAATGGAGAGTAAATGAAAATAATTTCATTGGTATTGTTTCTTTTCTTTGAGCGTCCATTATTTATTGTACAGATCCATTTCTATTATGTAGCACTCGAGAGTGTTCTACTGAACAATTCACAGCCTTCGAGTTTCGGTTCGTAAGTTCACATTCTTGATGAACAAGTTATATATTAATATTGAAACAATTTGAAAATTAATGCCGTACTTACACAAAATTATTTGCTGAATTGCCTTCACGTACTTCTCATAAGTATGTAATAAAGCGAATACATAACGTTAATCATATACAATAGACAGCAGAAAGAGATGGCAGACATCCTTAAATAAGTACTAGCAATGAATATATATAGGTATAGAAGTCGCACGGGATACGATTTATTCTGCACAGTTTCTTGGGCGGAGTTGGGCTGGTTGTTAGCTCCTCCGCTAGGGTGCACTAAGGTTGCCGCCACTCCTCTCCCTCCTCGCCCAGAACCCGTCTTTTCCCTCTCCCCCTAGCCCATGCCGACCCTCTCCCCTTCAGACCTAACTCGTCCCCCCTCCCCCTCCGCAAGCTGTTCCCTAAACCGAACTTTTCTCAAGTCTCCTCTCTTTGCATTAGACATGTTTGTCAGCAGCCAGTTCCTCACTGCTCGAAAGGAACGAAACATTTTAGTATATAACAATACTGGTTACATGCGCCAAAGGTTGTCTTAGCGTATGCCTCTACGTATGTACAAAAACAATTTTAAAGTGGCTCTAAACATTTAAATCATACTTAATCTTATATGCCATACAATTTATTTATATCACGAAAAACGAAACAACCAAAGAGAGTGACACTACTTTTCCGAGACACTGTAAGTTCACAAATTTTAAGCAAGGATAAATTGGAACACATTTGATTATAAATAAAAATTATACATTGTGTGTATTTAGTAGTCTACAGTTTTCCGAACCTTGCATCAACAACGAAAGTTTATTTATAACATTGATTCCCCAACACAACTCTCATAAATAAGTACGTAATTTACGTTTGAAAACTTACAGAAACATCCAAACTGAGCAAGATAAACCAATGGCTAAACTCTGGGATTGCATTGAAAGAACCCTGGAATACCAACCAGGCAATTCTGTTTTCAGTTTTCCACAGTTTTCTGTAATCCAGTGTAGGTGAATGCCTGCATTATGCCTTAACATAGTTCACTCTCCAATCATGATTGTATGAATTGAATATTGAATGCCTCAATCACTTCCTTACTCCTCCTTCAAGAACAAAATATTATAAATTATTAATTTCACCAAATCCAGATATCCCCACATTGCTTCAAGAAAATCTCTGTGGATTTCCTTCAATTAAAACCATTAGAATAACTGAAATAAATTAGTAAAAATTATAAACAAGATGTATATCATGATTTAATAACTGTTCTATAACAAATTATGAGTATTCACACATTAAAATAATGTATTTATCACACTGTTTATGACTAAGTTCTAACCAAAAATATTTTTTCATATCAGACAGTCATAAGCTATTTAAAATATGACCCATTAACTATATCAGTAAACACTCGCTATATTATACTACAATATAGTAGAGTATGGTCATTTAATATTTTACTGCCAACTTATAAAGAAAGTCGGCAAAATTAGGTTTTTTGGATTATACAAAAAAATTACAAAGATTTGCGAAATATGACACACAAACAGTATTGTTTAAACGCGTCAAATAGTTTGAAATATGTAACTGTTTACTGAACAGTTTGAGTAACTTGTCAAACATATATCTTTGTACTCTTATATACGAAAAAACAACAATGATATATCAAAACAAATATTATCATCAAAAGCTTTCGTTACAATAAATAATTATACACTTACATAAAAACTAGGCAATCGTGAGTAGGTGGATAGTTAAATATGGTTTCAACTACTACTAGAAGAGTAAAAATTCATATAAAATATCAATATAGTAATTTTATATTCGTAGAATGCACAATAAAATTGCCAAAGAACAATCGTATTATTTATCTCCGTAAATCGTTATATAGCAACGCAACTCACTGCAACATAAACTATAACTTAACAGGCAGTAGTGTTGTAAATACAGACAAATTGATTAAAAGAAAATAAATTAAATTAAAGTCATTAACCATCTGGTAAAGCTCACGAATCAAGTTTCATTTAAATATTATAGTAACAATCAAAGTAATCTACTTTTATTTTAACAAATATATGTCGTAACATAATCAGTATAAGAAGTACTCGAAACGTATTTTGAAATATTGTAACAAATGACAATGTAGTTGAAATAATCAAGTTGAACATTTACATATCAGTAAGTTGCATTTTCACAGAATTTTCTTTTACCCCATGCAGTAAAATTTTTTAACATTAAAATAGTTCAGGATATATATCAATATCTAAATCAGACCCACGTTATGCAGAAAAACAGTATAAAATATCTATAAAACATTTCTAAACATACTGTAAACCTCTTTTTAATGGTTTTATTGTCCCAGTCCATTGGATTTGATATTAATATTTAAGCTAAACGATTGTAAGTAAACATCTATTCCAGTCCACTAACATTTATGTTATTTTTTTATTGTAATATGACGTTCATTTATGCTTTTAGAGCTGTACGTAAAACTAAAATCCAGGAACATGGCAAGGTTTATTTTCTGATAATACCTACTGTTATTTAACTATTTATGTTTAGTATGTTCCTTCGCGTCACTGTTTTTTCGTTTTGAATCCCGAACTTGTCTCGACATGAATTTCACTTGGTAATGCAAACGACATCGTATCAGAGTCCGCAGTATACATTCCTTATACATTCCTTGCGTGTCCGACATTTGTTGAACCATGTTGTAAAAGACGTATTTGTTTGTTGTTTGATACGCGCCTCTATTATGGAAGATACATTTATTTCGTATCAAAATGTTTCATAGCAGTTCGAGAATACTTGTAGCTAGAAGCTGGTAATGTCTCTGAGCACGCTTGGTGCTGCTTTCAGCTGAATTCTGCATTCTTACGACGACCTTTGTTGTCACAAACGTAATTTCTATAGTAAGATGATACCTATCTTCTGATTGGTGTTGCTGTGGTCAGTCGGCTCGCAGTAACAATTTTGGCAGTTGAATGTATCTAGGCATTTTTTAACATTTGTACAGTCTTGTATTATTTCTGTTTCCTCCGTTGTTTCAGGAAATACGTAACCTACAAAAAAGGCTTACTTAGCTACGTATTTAGTACCAACACTTTGCTCGCAGGTAACTAGAATGGAAAAGTTATTAAACTAACGTTTACACTTTTTGTGCACATAATGATTAATAAAATTACTGTTCAAATCTAAAACTGAAATTTAGTATGCACTTATTTTAACCACAATGAGGCGCAGAGGCTTATTTGATATGTACAGGTTTGGATGACTTTTGATAGCTTAGGCCTAAGACAGCAGATTATCCACGACCTGATTGGCAGCACTCTGAATACAAACTGTGACAGGCTTAATGGAACATGTTTCAGTCACTGCTTCTAAAACTACGTTGAGCAAAGTCATCAAGGGGATTCAGTAATAAAAAACCGTAATTTCATATTTGTATGAAATAGTGGCGCTACTCCATACTTAAATCACTTCACTCCTCGCCAGACCTCGATATTAGGGGCTGGACAAAACCGCTCGCTCACAAATGCTCCTTCAGCTTCAATAGTAAATCGGTTACAGGTTTTTTTCGTCTTTTTTTGCTGAAAATGCAATTGGCTCCGTTTCCTCCTAATATGCAATGTTCGCTCTCGAAGTTTAGCTCTCAGCTTTGGTTTTATTGGAGCGTCGTCACCCTGCTGTTATTGTGCGTGTTTATTGAAACTGTAGCCATTTACTAATCCCGCAGGCAATTCCGTATTAGAAGTCTTGCTTGAGTGACACATGTCCACACTTTTTTCTGGCACGTTTTATTCTTCATTTTGTTTGGTATCGTAAGAGATTTGAAACTGTTTCATGTTCTGTGTTGGAGCACTAGGGGTACACATACGACAAAAAGCAAGATAATTTTGTGAGTTTCCTATTCAATTTTTGAACTGGTTTGGTTCAAAATGATCTGCACAAATTACGTGGTAAGTCAGGGAAGTATCTTGAACAGTAGAAGTATATCGTTTCCACTCTTTAAAACCAACTCCAGGCATCTAAAATTATTTTTAAAAATCTACCGATGTTACAGTACTATTTTTACAGTTTTGTATTTATATTTCATAGCTTTTAAATTACTGAAAATCGTTAAATTAAGTTACTAAACTTCTATGCACGGAAATTCAGATATCAAGTTGTTAGTGAATGAACAGTTAGTGGAATGCTATACAAGTAGTGTTCCTGGGATAAATGTTTTATTGTAAATAAGCCAAAAACACAAATATCAACGGATTAAATAAACTGTATGTTTACACTGAGTTCAATTAAGCTTTATTAACAGTTTGTACACAAATTTTTACATATATCTGTATACAGTTTCAACAGAGTGTACGTTTTACGTAGGCAACATTTTTACTTTTTACAACCAAACTGCACCACACCTAATGAATTAATATTTTGATTTTAAATTTAGGCCTACACTTTAATCGATTGTAAATTCGCCGCTTTATTCGGTGCAAACAACTCATTGCTATGTGGTTCGTATAAGTGCTTATGTAAAATTGCATTATAGCAAGTCACGTTAGTCATAACTTCTGTGAGAACTATATAAATATATGTGATAACGAAGCAACTGAGTAAACGAAACCAGATTTTGTATTTTAAAGTAAAATTAATTAATTCACGTTTTAATTAATTTTATGAACGTATATTTTTTTTTATAAATATATTTTATTGTATATTATTTTGTAGCTCAAAATCCTTTTATTTGTCTCCCATACTGTCTTAAAAGTACAGGTTTGAATCTGGACACTTGCCTAAATATCAGTACTGTATTTCGACAACTCACGAAATTCCTAACATTTTCGTTAAATGCGGGGCTGCAAAAATTGTTTATTCGTATATTAAAATGTTTCTTCATATGAAACAGCACACAAGCATACGTAATTTATAACTATTTTATAGTAATTTACAAAAATTGACACTCAAACTCAAAGGGCTAAAATTGTTCATGAAGGTTCGCTTATAGCTGTGAGTGGCATCATAATAGACTACTTAATTTCTCCTGAAAATTAACGTCATAGAGTTCGTTGGTGTTATACGTACTCGTATCGTATTTATTTCAGTTAAATTAGGCACTTCCACAACTCGCAAAGTGAAGAAAAAAGTACTGAAAATGCCACAACCTTACAACTGATGGTATATTTTGTAGGATAAAAAAACTTAAAATGAGAAATATTGTAGAACCCTAAGAACTCCCAGATACTCACATTTGTTACTAATTTTCTCACAAATAAATTTCACAAGTTCCATTCCTAGGTGGCCTGTGGAGGTAGTATATTTGTCTTACAGAACATATTCATGCCGTTACTTATGAAAACAAAGTTACCAACATAGACCTACCAAAGAAAAGGAATTGATTACATATTATTGGAAAATTTTAATATTGAATAAAAAATCAACAGACCGTTATGGAAGAAGTTTTCAAATTAATTAGTACATTTCATGTTCACGAAGAGAAATTAGGTTTCAACCCATTACATTTGAGAGGAACATCGAACTAGAAATTTGGTAACTTAGTAATCCTGAAATGCACTAAATATGACCACATTCTACTACATTCATTTTGTTTTAAAGACAACTGTCTAACTATCTATATTACAAACTTCTGTCGGTCGAAATTTATGCCAAAGAAATAAACGCATTTTTTACTAGTGGTGACTGAAAAATGTTGGCCCACTAGTATACACTCAACGTAACGTTTCAATGGTTAATATTTACAACTAAGTTATATGTGTATGCGTGTGAATTAAAAAGGACCAAAAGGCTTCACTGGGAAACGAAACACTGATGTGTTTGTACAAATGTCTCTCGCGTTAGAACAACCCGTATACGAACACTTTTAACCTGCTGTCCTTTGACACAGTAAATCACATTTCTTCAACACAAAAATTAAATAACTTGCGGTCAACACATTGGACAACTAAACAAGACAACTATTTGCCCTCTAGGACAAGTGAAGAGCTGTGTTGAAGGTCAGTGACCGGTTCTGCTGGGAGGAAACACGCAGCTTAGGGGTAGGTGTAACGACGGGAGAGGGGTGTCTTGTACCTGCTTCTGTAGGGGAGGAAAGAGTAGTTGTCAGACTGTCCGCTAGGTTTGCTCCATGTCTACACTCAAGCGACTGTGGCGATTGCGGCGGGCGAGCTTACAACTTCACTTTCCTCTCGGAAAACCTCGTAGATATTTTAACCTGAGCGTGCGACTTCTATACCTATATTCAATGGTACTAGCATGCATTTATATAACATTATTGGTGGCTGATTAACATATTACAGCAGTGTAATTATTCAGTAGGATTTGTTATTATATTTGAAAATGATGAACGTTAAGGTGAGGTCTGTAGGACTAATACACAGTTTGTAATTACTGTAAAATTCAATAAAATAAAGTTAAAATATCCCCTTAAAATTGCCGACATCTGTGTTCTTTTCCTACAGATCGAAAGGAATATAGGAATTGGGTTAGTAAAGCTATATGTGCACATTGATAGTTACTGATTTATTCATAAATAATTTCTTCTTTTTTTTTTTTCAAGACACAAGTTGTGGTACCACAGTGACATACTGTAATAGCTAGTCAACGGTGAAAGCTAATTTGTGCCTGTTCTCTTTTAAAAACTGGTATTGCTTAGAATCCGCTAAACGTGTCTAGGCTAGTAATGAATTTCGTGTTCTGTATCATCTGTAAAATTTCCTGAGTGTGTGGAATGGACGACTTGAGTACATGCCCTCTAACGTCACACCGTAGGGAAATGTACTGTGGGAAACAAAGCTTGTTTACAAACATGCTGATTTATTAGTTGGTAATGGCAGAAACCAACAATTTTGTGCACTCATAGACTTGCACGCAAGGGTAAAAAATATTAGTTTTAATCTCATGGTTAAGATATGTAACTGCATAAGATTACTGTTTACCTGAAAAAGCGGCAAATTCCAAACAAATAATCAATTTTCTTGACATACATCTCATACCGTACATGTGAAGCCAAACACCTAAATGAAGGTTAGTTCGATTGCGGTATCCATGGAGATAGGAATTGTATCCCACACCTGACTGAAGCTCCGCCTCTTTTCAAGTCGTCCTTTGGTAGCTTAGGTATAAACTTGTTTAAATTTTTGATGACCAAAAAAATCTGATACTACCATATTTTTTAGGTCATGGTACTGGATATTGGCTGTTATATTTTTTAGTTATTCCTGCCTCCAGCATTTCTTGTATTTGTTTACGCTCGCATCTCTCTGTTTTGGAGCTAACCTGTATGGTCTACAGTGTATTGGCTTATCAGAATTTAGTTCTACTCGCATTTCAAAATGTTTTGTTTATGTAACTTCTGTTAATTTAAATGCAAATCTGTCCTTATATTTTTCTAGCAATTATTTCATTTCTTCTTTTTGCTGTGGGGCGAGACTTGGATTAATGTGTTGGAGCGGTATATTATTTTTGTCCGGTTCTAACATTAAATATTTTGCTATTACACATAATGAAATTTTTTCCTCCTCTGATTTTTCCACTATTACTTTATCATTTTTACGTCTAATTGTGGCTACTCTTGCATGCAGGTATGGTACTAACACGTTTTGTAAAATGAAGTCACATCCTATGATATCTGACTATAAATATTCTATTACTATGAAATCATGAGTGTAAGAGTGCCCTTCAATATGGAATGTTAATGTTGTGTAATATGTTGGTGAGGGTAATTCAGCTGTTGCTCCTATTATTTTAATTCTTAGTTAAATGGTTTAAATTTTTCTGGGGGAACGATGGAGTGTGCTACACACGACTTGCTACATCCTGTATGTAATAGTGCCAATAACTTGTATTTTCCTTTGGTAATAACAATTAATGGTGTGACCATACTTTCAAATGTAATAGACATAATTCTGATCACGTTTTGTTGTGGTCGCAATGTTTTGTATGTTTGGTTTTCTGTGTTTCTCCTTGGTGACTCAGTTTTTTTTTTTTCATTACCTGCTATAATCTTACTAAAGTCACATTTTTTTTATGGAATTTCTCTCTCCATTCATGTTTCCTATCTACACTTGTTACTGAATGTTTTGTTTTAAATGTCTTCCACTCAATATTTTTATTTGGAAACATGGGCCACTTCTCTGAAAAGTGACCTTCATACAGGCATAGTAAGCATGTATTGGAAAATTGGTTTCTAGGTACCTATTTGATAAGCTAGGGTTTGTTATTTTAATTTTCTTTTATTTTCTGTGCGCAGTGTTGGTTCTGGCTCTACCTGTCTGTTTTGTTGACTTTTTGTTTGTTTCTGTCTTTTTTATTTTCTGAGGAAACTTTTTTTGTTAACAGACTGTATTTTTTTGTTTTTATGTTGTGTGGGTTTTTTATCGATTTGGAACTCTGGTTTCTCTATTAAATTTTTCTGCTTTTAATTTTTGCCTGTACCTGCCTATACATGCATTGAATTGGTAGAATTGATAAATCTTTATTATCTGGTTTACAGTTTCTATGAGCTATCTGTGCATACGAGGGTTTCTCTGTGGTGCCTTTTTGTGTCTTTGTATCTCCCTCTTTGAGTTGTGTAGGGCAGGATGTAGGGGAGATATCTACATCCTGTGAAAAACGGTTCTTTTGTCTTGGAGACTGTTTTACGAGGCCTCTGATTCTGTGGTATGTAAGGGGTTCGTTGGAATGGATTGACGCTAAAAATTTTGGCATGTTTGCAAGCGTAAATGGCGGAACTGTGAAGACTGGTGCCATGTACGGAATTCTGTTTTATTGCAGTGTGTGAGTGTCTGTTTGCATGTTGTGTGCTGAGCTGTGTTTATATTTGAGTAGCCCATATGCAAAACCCGCTAAATCCAAAAATATTCGAAAATGTGTTAATAGTATCTATGGATTTGTTTTTTCATTGGCTACATAAGGGCGTAAATAATGGGTCTCAAAACACGTTGCAACCAATACAAATATAGAAGAGAAAAGTGAGGTCAGTGGCAAAACCTGTTATGTAGTACAAGGCAACAGATGCAAAACCCGTTAAAACATCATTGGTAATTGCAATGCCAAAAGCAGCTGTATCAATGGCCACAATGGTAGCCATAAAATGTTTCCATTTGCAATACCTGTTATAACCAGGGTGTATTCCATGTACATGCACATTAAATAGCGAACAAAAATTAGTTTCACACGGTTGTGTTGGCTATCCTTGTACAGTTGGTAATAAAAACTATAAGTCTATGAAACAGCTGTTCAACTAATCATTTTGACCCAAAATCTTAACGTAACCTGTGCAGTTGTGATGTGAGAATCTATGTTAGTAGTTTGTGTTAGATTAGTGCATTTTGGTAAATAGTAATGATGGATGGCGAAGAAGATAACGCAAGTGCTTTACCTGCTAACATTGTAGCAGAGACTCCTGTGCACAAATCCAGGAAACGAAAACGAAGGCCGGAGACCTGGAAACGAAATGTTGCAGAGAAGGCTAGGTAAGTTATAAGTTGATTTTACGACAGCCGAACATTCAATTTCATAACATTCACTTTCGTAAAATAATTTCATTTTGTCCTATACATACTAAGTTAGCAAATGAAGACATTGGCAATTGGAATTACCGACAGTAAAGATAATTGTGCAGTACAGATACATTGTTTTCTTTCCAGACATCGCCCAAAGGGATTTCCTGTTATGCCTTCCTGTGGACATGGGATCAAGTGTAGTTATCAGTGCCATCAGCTGTCAATGCAGGATGTACGAAGAATCCACCAGAAGTACTATGAAAATCCAGACCTGGAATCCAAGAAAACTTACATCTTGCAGCACGTGTCAGTCTAGTCAGCCAAAAGAAGTCGTGTACCAGAAGGACAATAAAAACATGTAAGTACACGTTATACACTACCAAGGCAAAGGCAAGACATTATTGAACACATTAAAGTGTGTAGAAAAGCATTTTTAAGTGTTTTAAATGAGAAACGTGATCGCGTCCAAAGACTGTGTCATAATATCTTCACCTTGGCGTCACTCCACCCGAAAATCGTGGTGGAGCTCGTCAGACCCAAAAGTATGAAGTAAAAAGGACTGCAGTGAAAGAATTCATCAAAACATTTCAGCCCCTACAGTCCCGTTATTGTAGGGGGGAAAACACTGTGCATCAGTACTTAAGCTGCGAGTTAAATGTAAAGAAAGTGTGGGAAATGTACCTCGAGGAACACACAGAAGAAATTCTCAGAGTAGAATATAAGCTTTTTCAAACAGTTTTTAATGAAAACTTCAATATCAGTTTTGAAGCACCGTACACTGATAAGTGTTCCACATGCATGAGTCTCGAGAACAAAATAAATGATGAAAGGGACACGACAGTAAAACACACACTTCAAATTGAGTTATTAGGACACAAAAAAAGGGCAGATACTTTTTATGAAAAGCTCCGGGAGAAAACTGAGGGTAATTTGGTCCTAACGTATGATTGTCAGAAAAATTTAGCAATGCCGAAAATCCCCGATCAAGAAGCATATTACAAAATGCAAATGTATTTATTTAATTTCACTATCTGCGAAGGTATTTCAACCACAACCCAAAACAAGACAAACACATATTTTTATGTGTGGACAGAAGATGCTTATGCGAAAGGTTCGAATGAAATAAGATCAGCATTACATCACAGGCTGAACAACCTGGATCTTGATGAGGTCACCACAATCCGACTCTTTTCCGATGGTTGTGGTGGCCAAAATAAGAATCTATCTATGATTGGCATGCTCTCACATTGGATGCTTTTGGAAGCACCAAAACATTTGAAAAAACATTGTCGTCTTGTTCCCTATTGTAGGACATTCATTCATACCTCCAGATAGGGTGTTTGGAAATTTGGAACGACAGTTCAGAAGAGAAATTGTTATTGAAAACCCAGAAAAATATATCAAGGTATTTCACAAATACGCACTGTAACTAATCTTGGAGAGGATTGTGCAGCCAATGACTGAAAGTTATATTCACAGGAGATTTTAAAACCAACTGGAAAGTGGCACTTCCAGTTTCAAAAATCCAAGAAGCTTGTGCTGACTAGGAGCAACTCTGGAAAAAGCATTTTGGTTTAAGGAGAGCCATTTTATAACTTTTAGAGTGGTGAACCTAAAGTCATCTGCAAAAAGGGTAAAACATTCAGGAATTCTCTGATCCCAGATGTAATGAGAGGAGTGTAACTGAAGAATGCTAAAGTAAATTATGTGCGTACATTGCTGACCCTTTACTTTGGAGAGAAGTGGGAAGAAAATATCAAGCTCACGTTTTATACTCAAGTGTTTCAACAGCAGACTGCAGAAAATTTTCAAGCCAAAGCAAGGAATACTACAGATGAAGATGAGATCAATGACTTTGAGTTAATGTACGATGACAGTACTGAGATATCCTAACTAGCCTATGTCTGTCAGAACACTTTCCGAGTGATGCTTTCAACTATATGGTGTAATACTATTGTTGGTGTTATTATGCCAATGTGACTTAATTGGATAACTCAAATGCTTAGGACTGAGATAATTTTTTGTTATTATATTGTACAGTTTCAACTATGCGAGTGTCATGTTCATCATGTATGTCAGCGTCTACACCTGTTAATAGGCAACACAACACTTCGCGAGTGATTTTTCAAAAAAAGTTGTAATAATAATGTCAGTGTTATTTTGCCAACATATTTGGTAACCCAAAAACTTATAACAGAGATATTTTTTATTACAATGTATGACTTCAATTATGCGAGTGCCATATTCATGTAAGTGTTAATTTTTTATTGGATATAACATGTTTTGTAACTGGCATAAAATTTCAAATGGCTTACATAACATTTGCAAAACCTGTTGTTTTCATTTTTCAGGTGCAAAACCTGTCATGTGCCTAATTGTTTTGTAAATAGCAAACTACTCGTTTAGCCTATATTATACAGATTTGGGAGATAAGGAACCAATTTTTTTCTGATTTTTTTTACATTTAAAATTATTGTTATGTGGTATTTGTATCATTTCCAATAGGTTTTTCTGGATTATCCACATTTTGTTAACATGGAGATAACGGCTTTTGCATATGGGCTACACATTTTTTGTATGTTTGTTGTAATTCATGATTCTGAATTTGTGTGGTGAGTTTAGAGATTTATACTTTTAGTTTTTCCAATTTCTTGGCTTTCTGATTCTTCTTTGTTTATTTTATATTTTTTTTTATTGGCAATTTGCAAATGTTTTGTTTGCACCTAATTCGTGCTTCTTCTATGTGTTTAATATTCTGTCTAATTTATGTTAGAGTAGTGTTTTCACTACTCCTAATTTATCTACTAGTGATGGCAGAAGTGATTCCCATAAAATTTCCATGAGTTCGTGTTCTCCTAAGTTCATGCCTGCCTTGTCCGCGATATACAATATTTCCTGAATATGTATGTACCTCCGCGGCCTCGTCTGTACCTTGTCTTCTACTGTAGAGATGTTGTCTGAATTTAAGTCCGTTTACTCTGTGTGTGGAGAATGTGTAAATTAATTTTTCCTGTAATATTTACATGTTAATTGTTCTTGTGGTGTGTGTGCAATGAGGTTATGATATGTGTGTTTTGCTGTACCTTGTAAGTGAAATTCCTGTCTCTTAATTTTTTGAGTTTCATTCCATTGGTTAATTTCATAAGATTTGTTGTATGTGCCTAAAAGTTCTTCAATGAATTCACCTGAGCTTCCACTAAACTTACTTATTTGTATTGGTTGTTGGGTGACAATTTGGAACGGTGATTTGTTTTTTACCATTGAGCCTAGTATGTCTAGTTCTATGTTAATTAATGTGTTTTATGGAATATTTGGATATATGTGGGTGTGCGATACTGTTTATTTTTCAGTGTTAGAGTAATGATTGGGAGTTTCGTATTCTTGTGATGTCTGTAACTATTGCAAATATTGTGTAGTGATTGGTCTGCCTGTGTCAGTATTTTCCTGTATATCTGAGTATGCATTTCACTGACTGTTATAATCTGTAATTTGTGTAGGAAATTATATCCTGTATTAGCTGTAAGAAAATACATAAATATTGAAATTTTGCTTAGCAGAATCTTTTGCCATAAATGGCATGAATTTTTTTGTAGGTGAATTGTTTTGTACCAAATGTGTAGCAGAATTAACACTGCACTTAAGTCTATACTACTACTGTTTCTAATATCTACTGCTACGTCTATATCTCCTGGGAACGAGAGCTAATGAATGATAGGTTAATGTAAGAAGTATAATGAGACAGGATGAGGGTGGTGGGCGGGGGTTGCCTCACTTGGCAGCGGAGGGTCGGGACCAAATACGCCTCCACCAATGTTACAAAGTTTAGCCGGGAAGGGGGAGATAAATAAGCTAGAGATGAAAGGTAACATAGTTTATTCAATATAGAAGATACAAGGAATGACAGTAATACAGAAATAGAGGCGAGTGGAAGGGTTAGGGTAAGGCGAGACAGGAGATAGGTAAGGGATCGCTCTCCTTCCCTAAGCCAACAGGAACTCACCACTCGTGGTGCTGTTGAAGTTATGGCTCTAGCCAGAGGGTCGCACCCAGACTCGAACCCAGAGTCCCTAGGTGCGGTCGCCGCCGAAGCAGAAGACTCTCTAGCCAACTCTCTTCTCCAACTCCAACTCTCCGGTAGCTATCTCGATATATATATACCATTCTTGGCACCTTCACCAAGCCGTCAAAATCCTCCCATCTGATTGGCTCCCAGCTATGCCCAGGGGTGGAGCAATCCCTGCTGAATCCAGGAGCTTGCAAGGTGTTGGGTAAGTGTTAAGACCCACAAGTCGTCGGATTCCTGGGATACCACTGTTGCCGCAATCCGCCTCTTTTTGGTAACTTGTTGATTACCCAGCTCTCACTGACCGTCCTTCTGCAATGCCACCAATGCCGCGAGATTGCGACACCGTAACAGTATGGCCACATGGTACATGCTGTGTTTCACGTAATAGATACGGTGATATTCGTGTAAGCTAGTGAATAACTGTCCAGGCAGATGTGGACACGACAATAATGACAGAAGAATGTAACATATGAACATGTTTAGAAACACTGATGTCTGCACAGCGCGTGGTACGGTGACAGCGAGCCAATGTCCACTTACACCTTGCACCACGTCGATCACAGTTTCAAATATCATAAAATTTGCTATTTTGACTGGTTTGCAGGACGTGGATAAGATAAACAATGTGTAGAATGTGTAGAATGTTCTTCTAATACTCATACCAGGAAACAAACATGGCGATGTTACGTGTCGTCAGCCAACCAAGAGTGGACAAGTATAGCGAGCTCTGTACAGCTGCAGTATATATGATGGAATCAATACAATACTTCACCACGTGAACTTTATTGGTGAAATTGACGCACAGAATTGTTGAATATCTAACTACTTGGATAAGATGAATAATCAAAACATAAATAACTAAATGTTACATGGCTCAGTGATAGGTAAAGGGTACCACATTATTTTTCTCATAAACTCTTGTTTGGTATCACAGTGGTTAAGCAACATGCCCCCAGAAACGTGCAATTGTACAGTCTGATAACAAAGCCCCTCTAGACTACTGGAAGATGACGTGTTGGTTACAATTAAATTCATTCAAAATACAATGTAAGTGTTAATAATACCTGGTCGGTGATACAAAGTCAGTGAACAGCGGTACTGTAAATATCACTGTTTGAGCACTGACAGAAATACCTTACACTTCACTACGACAGGGATAATAAAACAGGTGTAAATTGACGACTAATTTTTTAATCACAGAAATATAAAATAACGAACAGTAGACTTTGCATATTTCAATTATTTCTTCAAATTATGGATAGATTTTAGAACACAATGACCATGTATTACATAACACATTTTCGTTACTGTGATAGTTCAAGAGATGTTGATGAAGACGACTTAAAAAATATACCGATATCATTTTCATATAAAAATTATAAATCATAAAAGACAACTAGTCAAAAACTGGTAAGCGTCGTGTCATGAGTACGTTTCTTGAACTCAACAGCAACATTTTTACAACACCATTAATACAGCAATTTTTGCAACTCGAATTTTAGTAGTTAATTTTAACCATAATTTCTACATACATCTTCTGAGATTGGTGGTAAACATTTTCACAGTGTTATCTTTGAATCATAGTAACTATATGTGTTAAAACCATTATCTTCCACTTGTAGCAGCAACACTTCAGAAGTGAGGTCATACTTACACCACTCATTACTGACTCTGACCACCAGCACCACCTCCAAACCCACCACCCATACCTCGTGAACCACCAGGACCACCTCCGAACCCACCACCCATACCTCGTGAACCACCAGGACCACCTCCGAACCCACCACCCATACCTCCTGGACCACCTCCAAACCCACCTTGTCCAGGTCCAACACGACCTCTGCCAGGTCCTCCACCCATACCTCCTGGTCTTCTGCGACCTCCTCCAGGTCCCCAGCCCATACCTCCGGGAGCTCCTCCAAGTCTACCTCCAAAACCATCCTGCCCTGGACCTCCATTCACTCCAGGTCCTCCACAACCCATGCCTCCAAATCCACCTCCGAATCCTCCCTGTCCTCCTGGTCCTCCCCCACCTCCTGAACCAACTGGAAAACCACCACCTCCTCCTCGAACATCAGGTACTTGAGGTGCACCCCCAGCACTCCCTGGCTCCGGCCCTCCAGCGCCGCCACCCTCTTGCTGGGCCAGTGACCTTGAGAGCAGTGCGATCACCACCCCTACCACAACCTGCACATAACAAATAAGTACAATAACAACATGATCTCCACTTCTCTTTTTCACAAAAAATAAGAAAAACTATTTAGAAAATCAATTAACTAAGTAAAGACTTTAAATTGACAATATTACGCGTATTTACTGCTCAAGAGTGTTTTCGGCGTTGGCTATCATTATTCACGGAAATGCCATAGAAGTTTATATATAATGCGGCTTATAAATAAAACTGTTTTAAAAATATTTACATTGTTACGTTGCAGATAAAATGTTCATATATATAAATAAGTAAACTTAACGTAATTAGTAGTATGATTTGGCCGGTTCTGGGACATGGAGCCGGTGTGAGGAGCCCGACCGAGTGAGGAGCCCCTCCGCCATGTTGTGACGTCACGGCCCCGACCGCCATGTTGGATGACCGTGACCTTGACCTTGACCTTTAACCTTGACCTTGACCTTTAACCTTGACCCTGACCTTGACCTTGAGTGTCAAATTACCAAAATTTCCCAAAATTTCGAAAATTTCAAAAAATTTCAAAAATTCAAAATTTTTCAAAAAATTCAAAATTTTCAAAAATCCCAAAAAAAAATACCACCATCTTGATTCCGGACGCCATATTGTTTCCGGCCGCCATCTTGGTGTTTCTTCCAAAAAAATTTCGATTTCGCATTCCATTATAACCCAGCACGTATTTAATAAATAAAATTTATTTTAATAATTTTTTAATAAAAACTTTTTAATAAAAAAACGATTTAATAAAAAACATTTTATATAAAAATTATTTAATTAAATCAACTACCGGCACGTCTTACCCGGACGAGCTCCATCGACACACTGAC
>PNEQ01117847.1:0-20287 GCA_003012365.1 Medauroidea extradentata
TTGCACAGTCAAAACCTTACATGTATGTGCAATGTCAGACCAGGCAAGGATGGCACTCCTTTGCTTCAGAACCTTGAATATGTTTAAAACAGCTCCAGGTAGGTGCATTTTACTTATATAAAATTATGCCAAATAGTTTGACAGTAACATCGAAAGGTGTGGAAAGGAGGAGGGAATACATAATCACACTGTAGTTTATTTTTTGTTTTGCAAGTAGAGTCATGGGACCACAAAGAAAAAATTCAGAGTAATGTTGTCAAGAGATTTTTCTTTTTATTTTCAGTATGATGTAGAAACTGCTGTTGTCAATTTTCAATAGTAAAATATACAAAATACAACAGCGGTAGAATATGTACAATTCTTGCAAAAAAATAGCAAATATATTTTCACATTTCAATGAAACAAAAATGTGCAATTGGAACTTAATTCTTTCTTGCACACAATTTATATTACAACTTGATACTGTTCTTTCTTGTTATCGCACGTACCACATTCTGATCATAGTACAATATAAAAGATTTTATTTCAAGTGTAAAAATGCTTATTATAATGCTATGCCCAGGCCTACATTGGTGTAATAGGTTCTTTTCGACAGTGAAAACATGACACAATATTAAATTATTTAAAAGGTCTTGGTATACAATATCGAAAACCTGAAGGAATGACTTAACAGTAGGTATACATGTGGTGTATTGCATTGCGGTTTCTAATTCGAAATGATTTCATTTGCTACGATGAGATTGGCAGGCTATTTTTCGAGTTTGTGGCGTTTCAGGTATAATAAACTAAATGTAGACATTCCCCTTAAAGTATCTGGTGTAAATATTTGAACTATGCAATTTACCAGACCATCGCAGATTTATTTTCAAGTTGCTAACTAATAAAACACATGTGATTCTACTGAACACGTACTTCCATTTTCAATATCTGTTACGGAAATATTAACCAACGAAAAATATTAACGCAAAATCTAAAACTGTATAAGCAGTTACTGAAAATTAAATTTGCCCACTCAAACGAAACATTAAAACTTGACAATCATTCTCGCAGTACAGAACAAGACCTACCTACAAATCCGTACACGAAAGGAATGTTTTGACCATCTGTAAAGAAAGTATAGGTTTCTTAGTATTATAAGATAAAAGTAAAAACGAGAAGATATAAGTTATTGTGGCAAACAGCACGCATGAATAAACTTTTTAAACTATGCTTTATGCGGCAAAAATACGTTTTTACTACATAACATTGCACATATTCCAACAAAAATTTCGTTATTTATATATTCCACAACTCAAAATAGACAAATTTTACAGTTTCAACGTAAAATTTAAATAATTAAATTCGCCGAAATCGACTAGTATGTTTTGTAAACAACTAAGAGCACATAAACATAAACCAAAATAATGTTTTGGCGCGAGATAATTCACTGCCACGTGAAGGCAATTCCTGCATGTAAAATCAATGATCCGAGTGGCAGTGAGCTGTAATATGACGGCCGTCCTACAGTGTTGCCAAGTAACATGCCCGTAAAATTAAAGTCAGCTGAATTTGTTACTGGTAGTGCTTAGTGAATCGCAAATTAAGGTAAGCGGCGTTAAGCGATCCGTAACTTAAAGTTACTGGCCGTAACTAAGGAAAAGTTAGTGAATAGACCCCCAGGTGTATTACTGAGAACTAGAGCCTCGACTCTTAAATGCTTCTGGCTGAGGAATGTACCTGCTCCTACCTGTTAAATGGTTCCACAGGCAACCTAGAGTTCTGTACAGTCACTGCTAATTATCGCTTGCCCTAGAACACTTCACGCTTCACCACTGCTCACATCACACAAAGTTAAAAAAACTACTCACAGGAGTATGGCAGGTTATCTTTGTCGTGTGCCAAGAGGTTTGTTTTACTCGGCCTCTCTCAGGAGCTGGAAGAGTTGGGTCAAGTCGACCCAGGTCAAAAAGAGTTGACAACTCTCGGAGGAGCGAGGAAAACGCCTATTGCGTTGATTTGATGGCGGAACTAGCAGGCGTATTTTAAAACGTTAGTAAAGAAAAGTCATGCTGTCTGAGGAATAATAGTAATTCGTAAACATGATTTTTACTGACTTGAATTACTAACTACAAAGAAGTAAAAATTCCTGAAAGGAGCTCATCATTTACAGGAACTAAACACATTCTGTAAGTATTAGGGTCTGCCACAATTATGCAGACTTGTCTGTCCGTGCAGGCCGTGTTGATGGTGCAGACCTCGATCTGGCTTCTCATTGGATGAATTGTTCCCGTGACTCTTGACGTCAGAGGTTTATTGTGCTGATGGTTGATGCAGACCTGTCCGCTCCGAAAGCTCGATAACACCGAACTTTGGCCGACAGACTCGTCAACACCATCATCAGCATCTGACGTCATGAAGTCAGTTGAAATAAAAAAAAGTCATTCAGCTACCGCAACTTTACTGTCGTCATCCAAGTTTGTCTAAAATACTTCTTATTTTCTCTATTTTTAAACATGACAGCAAAATAAACCGCGCAGTCAACAGCAGTATGCTCACCGTAACGTCTAGCATACGATTTGCTCCTACTTGTCCTCGTTAACACTTCCTCGCAAGAAGGAGCTAAAAGGGCATGCTCTTTTTGACCTACGAGCATCTTGACCTGACGAGTAAAACACCCTTCGCCATCTTGTTTCCGGTGGGTAAAATGCCTAGGAGTGCCCCGAGAGCTACAAGTAAAACAAACCTAAGGTTTTGTTGTTACCAGAATTTAATGAACACCTGCAGAATTTAAGATGGCACGAATAAAAAAATGCTACATATTTTCTATATGATAAATATTTTACATCCACTGTGAATTCTTTACATGTTATTTTGTATATATTTGAACACAATATTATTTCTGGTAGTTGACCGATAAGCCATCTGTTAAAAAACCGAACACGAGTTAGTTTCACGGGTCAAATTTTTAACACCTAAACTTAAACTTTGGCTAACCTACCCTACTTGTGTGAATTTCCATTAAAGTTTTTGTTTTCAATCATTTCAAACATTACTGCTGAAGCTTTAAATTATCTTACATTTGCAATGATAAGAGCAGTTTTCAATATTGTATTACAAAAACTAATAAAAAATTAATTCAGAATTATGCATTCCACTAGAATTTCATATTAAATTCCATTTGCTTACTTTGCTCTGATTGGTCTGCTTCAAATACACACAATTACATGTAGACGATATAAATTATTATGCCACATTTTCTACGCCAAGTTTGTTAATGTATGGAACCCACATAGATTGTACACCTGCTTTAACTCAAACGTTGGGAACTAGCTCATCAGTACGTCACTAAATCCAGGCAACAACCAGGTCTCAATATAAGATAACATCCCCAGTCATTCAGCTTCCCACAACCATTTCACTAGTATCTCCTCATAAACCTCTACACATCCTCGTCTACATGACATTTTTGAATCTCCCGCCTCATATAAGTTCAACCATTGGCCGCTAGGTGCACAAGTGAAATAATTTTATACCTTGTCTATATGAACACGTGTAATTTAACCCTTTTAATAAGTTTTCCTGGTTAATAAGCATAATTTCATTCTGTCCCACCCCAAACATCTTAAAACAGTTCTACTGTATCAAGTTATTTAAGGCAAACAATTATCAAAGCAAAAATAATGTCGTGAGTTTACTTTCTTCGACCTCACATCCCACATTTATTCAAGTTATTTCAAAAGTATTTTGCGAGATTGTGTTAAAAAATTCACCGATTGATGTTCCAGTGTACATCCACGGGATCCATCGACATTTAAGGCCAGTTGAACTAGTTGATAGCAAAACCACAATTTACGAACATCTGGTGTTACACCTGTTGATGCACCGGCGACTTTACGAAAACATGGCTGTATAAGCAACATCCTTGCTGTATACAAATTATTACAAGAGCATTCAATGTGGTTTGTGATGAAAGTATTGAGTAATGGAATCAAGAAACTGTGTAATACTATGAAATAAAAATAAAAGTAGGGTACAGTGATATTGATAACAAAACAATGTGATTTAACTCTTCTAGAAGAGTAAAACAAGGATATTACAGTATATTCATTGTAACATACACTCTTCATATTTCTATGAAGCTTAGTTAGCACATATTGTTCAGAAGTACTTACATATGTTGTGAGAGAAAATAGTCATATGTGATCACTTCAAAACTATGCTTCCAGACAAGTCATTCAGAGTACAAATATCTTCTTGAACTCTATACTAATTGCACTTCCAGGTCCCTCTCTCACCTGTCGCCAGGACTTCTGGTGCAGACAGTATTCAAACAACACTGAATTAAACAAAACAAACAAAACAGGCATATCCCTACTCTAAAGGCATATGAAGCTAAAGCTAGAGATACAACAAGCCATCATAACCATACACCTCTCGTCTGACCATTCGTTAGTCATGTGATCAATAGTCAATCAACAACCTCCAAAAAGATTATCCAACCATTCATTTTCGGATGGACCGGACTTCAATCCCCCACTCCAGCCTTTCTGATTTCTGTTATTCCACACATTTCCGAGCCACTGCCCCAAAGGGAGCAAGACCCAATGAGGTGCTAGGTTGAGCTGCAGCCCAGAAGAAAGCAAGACCTATGGAGGTGCTACGTAAAGCAGCTGCCCAGAATAGGTTTTTATTTTATTTTGTCACCTCTGTGTCTAGGAGGACTAAGGAGAGAAGAAGGAAAGTGACAACATGTTTGGATAGGTTTGTGATTTACGAACGAGGAAGTGGAAGAGCCCCATTGAGGCGTGGCTCATTACGCAGACATAAAAGAAATTTGCGTCGTGACTCGGGAAATCAGCAGCAGCATGTTTAAACAGATGGAAAGTAATCACCAAAGTTTTAGTATTGTTGCACAGTTTATTGGTTACACGTTGCTCTGTTTTTTCTCTGCACAACTTTTATGTTACATAAAATGGGAAAATTAAACAGCTGTACTGTAGATTTTTAATTTAAGGCTATTGCGTTCGCAGAAGAAAACAGTAATTGTGCAGCAGGCCGACAATTTTCTGTAAATGAAGAGCACATCCGTTACTGGAATAAACAAAGGACAAACTTAGCAACGCAAATAAAAATTCCAGAGCTTTTTGTGGCCAGAAACACAGAAAATGTCAGGAAATAAAGGTGAGTTACTGGACTATGTGAGAAAACTGTGTAAGAATGGATTTGCGTTATCGTCAGAAATGCTACAATAACAAGTTTGGTTTGCATATTTTACATTCTAGGGATGTGTGTTGCAAGACAAACTTAACAGAATAAACTGTAATTGTTTTTTGTATACGTACATGTAAATTATTGTATGTGCGCGAAAGTTAAGACAACTTTCTTCATCAGAAGAAGCTAATTTTTAACCCCCAATAAAAAGAGAAGAGTGTTATAAGTTTGATGCGTCTGTCTGTGGTATCGGAACTCCTGAACGAATGGACCGATTTTGATGTGGTTTTGTTTGTTATGAAGCTGACTTGATCGAGAGTGTTCATAGTTTCGATTCAAGGAAATCTGTTTAGCCATTTAAAAATCATCAGTTCTTTACTAGCGTTTTTTAAAATGAATCTGAGTAATTCTACCAGTCTGATAGATTTGAAATTTTGTATCCTGCGAGTCTGTGGTTTTTAAAATTTTTAATTTAAGTCTTAACATGTATTGTGTGTGCTCGAGTACTTGTACGGGTCTTCCAGTGATAAGTTAATAAATAAAACAACACTGCCATGTAAGTACGTGTCGTGTACTTGGTTACATTGTTGTTTCCCTGCCACACAAAGTGCGTGAGTGTGATGGTTACGGTAGGTTGTTTATACACCACGTGCTTGTCAGTCTCGTTTCCCACCTCCCTCGCATCCATTAGGCAGCTGTCTATAAGTAGCCTTATAAGTTCACTCTACTACATGCACGAGCACGCATCCACACAATGTAGCTTGCCTTTCCAGCTTGCCACATAAATAACGTTGAGATGGCTTATGCTGTAGTTTCTACTTCCTTACTTACACTTTCACAACGCATACCATCCACGTTTCTGGTTGAAATATATTGCTGATAATGTAGTTGCAGACGTTCCTCGGCATATTAAAAAATACTGTACTGTCTGATAATAAAAAATTAACACAACAGTATCTGTAGATAGACTAGTGACAATACTGTACTTAATTAATGCTTTGAAACTATACATAAAACATAATCTAGCACAGATGTGGTAAAATTTAAACATTCTGTCTCCATCATCAACATAATTTACAATATTTCTCTCGCGTTAGGATATTCCAACGAAGCCACTATCACCACTTTAATGAATCCGTTATGGTCTTATTTGAGGGTTTAGTATAGATAATAACAAATTTTATTTTTGTTTTGTAATTTTACTAAATATGTTTAATCAATTTTTATTACAGATTTTTTATTTTATATAAAATTCCTCAACACAGCTACCAGTACTTGCAACACTCGTACAGTACTTTGACATGTTAAGGTGACTACCAGAGCTGTACTTGAAATAGCTGACAACTTTGTAGCAATTACCAATACTTGACACTACACACCTGGACAAGCATCCAGACAACACATACAGGCAGGCTGAAGCAATAACGCAAGAGCACACATAAAAGAACATTATGCAGGCACAGCATTGCAGTACTCTTATTTCAATACAAATGTGATATAAGCAGTTGTTAAACTGACCAATATTCAATTTTTTATTCAATTCGCTTATTACTGCTTCGTGAATGTAAGTCCTGTTTATTTCAGTACCACAGAACATACTTTTGCTTTAACTGTGTTTAAAAATTCATACCGGTACCTAGTCCTATCAGTCTGGGTAACGTTAGTTCATTCAGCCCAAGTGGAAAAAAAAAAAATTACAAACCATGCTACAGCTCATTCAAATATTTACTGAATATGATAACAATTTATGTTACATATGTATCATCATATTCAATAAATATTTGGATGAGCTGTAACACTGTCCAGCATTTTTTCTCTTGGGCCAAAGTTACCCAGGCATGGGCCAATGTTACCCCAACTGACCGTATGATATTAACAAAGATATTACCCCGGAATGGGCCAAACTGTTACCCCAACTACCTAGGTTATTAACAGAGTTATTACCCCGGAATGGGTCAATGTTGCTCCTACTGATTATATGTTGTTAACAGAGTTAAAAATAAATAAATACCCATAAAATACATAATTATCAAGGTATACTTTACATATTTCTGTATTCAGTTGTGTAGTGCATGGTTAAATCAGTAGTTATGCCCCCACTGTAATACTTGAAGAATATTCTTTTGAATCAACATATGCAAACAAAAATAAAGTCTTTGAGAACCATACACAAACATTTTACAACCTCATAAAGTGATGCTGAATTCCATAAAAACAAAAATATTTGCATAAAATTGTTTAGGTAAATAAATTATTAACTGCCAAATGAAATATAATGTGTGTAGGTACTTCTGAGAAGCATCCAACACAAAGAAGATTATCAATAATTGGTATAAAATACAGTGATTACAGCAGTATGGTTTTTATAGCTTCATTAAGGCAGATTTTTTTTATCCACCTCAATTTAACACTGTGGTGTGGCATTGCACACAACACCAGTAACAAAAGAAAGGGCAGCAAAGTATATCTCTATCTTTATATGGGAAAGTCAAGCATGTAAGATCCTTAGTACACAAGTGACATTAAAAAAATAAATAAAAAACCTATACGAAAGTTTATGAACTTGTGGATTTTGCAGTCAAAATAAAATATTTCCTCTGACTGTTAAGAGCTACATACTACGTGCAAATATTTGAATGCGAGATATGCGAGAACTAGCAGTACCAAGGTAGTCGAAAGTGCAAACCTGTTGTGATACAATACTATACATTATAATTTTTCAATAACGTACAATTGACATCACCATGCATACTGAGGCGTAAACACAGTACATATTTTTATAATAGGCCAAAGTTCCAGTTTTCTCATACTTTCATGTACGCAACTATGAACACTTCAAATTACAGTAATTATGCTTCTAAACCAAAATGTAGTATATTATCAAATTTTTTAAATGAAATCACCACCCTTCTTAATTTTCAGTTCAAAAGAAGGGCAGTTAAAGATTCGGGCCAAAGCAGTTATCTATTAATTTATTTACAGTATATGCTACTTAAATTTATTTAATTTCCATTTATAGTTACTTAAGCATTTGTCTTTTGCAGTTTGCAAAGCTAAAATAATATTAAGAGGTTGAATCATACCATGCTCCGTATTTAAAAATAATCACCAACTATAGTGTGCACAGCTTCACAAACAAACACACGTGATATTAGGCTTCTTTGTGAAAAAACAAAGAAAATATCAGTCGTAAGTCAGGCTAGATGCGCCAATATGCTAAAAATATACTGACTTTATGATTAAAGTAAATACAATTTACACAATAAACAAAATAAACATGATTGTTTACCACCAGAATGAACTCACCGAGAGATGCCAGACATGTCGTTGCTAGGTAACGTAGACTGCAGTATTCTTTACTGATTTAATGTTCCAATATTATTGATTTACTGTTGGAGAAATATTTAACTGTTTACCGAAGAATGTTCCCTTACTGTCGACGAACACTGGCGAACTATCAGTGATATCAGCAGAAAATGGAAGGCAGCCTGTATTATTTAAATATATAAGTCATTAAATGAAAATGTTAAAAGACTACTACTGTATTTAATGAAATGCAGCAATTGTATAACTAGCTGTCCATAACACAGAACATAAATTATAAATAATATTCATTCTTGTTACTTACAGTGAGTTATGTCCCCTGTGAGAACTGATCAAAGAAAAAATACTTTTAAAAACGTATTGAATATTTACAAAATAGCATTACAAAAATTGCATTATTTACCCACAATTACTAGATAGCACATATAAAAAATAAACTTGCCTGTGTAAAGAGCGACCTAATGTAACATTTATATACTGAATACAGTAATTATTAATTTTATGTTGTCCGTTCAATAAACTATTTTGTTGTTACCATTTTACACATACAGTACTATCCTATCAGTCTTTTGTTTATTGAAGCAGTCGCATAAACACATATTTCAAATTAAAGGTACATTTTACTGGTAACTTCAAGAGTATAATTTAATAGAGTATGTGCATATGATCTTTACAAATAAAAAGATGATCTTATTTTAATGTTAAATATTGTATTATTTTTAACAACACATATTCTAGTATGTAAACACATTTCAAAAAAATTTCAAAACATGATACTCCTACATATGCTTCTATATTCTGAACACTATTTCAAAACCAAACAAAAGCAATGGAGAGTAATCTTGGAATATTATGAATTAATACGGGTTAAGTAACAAATTAATACTGTATAAAAAATTAATTTCTGGGCAGTTACTGTATTACAGCTATCAAAGAGGTTTACTGTGGAGCATACTAGAAAACATGACCTAGCATGAAGTATTTCTAAAACAAGTATAATGAAACATAATCTTCAAGAAATCACGTGCAAAATTGGTATATTTTTGTTCTATGGGAAAAGATTTACACCTATAAAGCTTCAACCTGCCTTACAGCTCAACACATACACATTCTCCAACCAAGTGTACATTGCTATAGGCGGTTCGGAATACAGTGAGTACTCAAAAAAGCCCTGCTAAAGATCTATTTTCATCCAATTTGTATCTTTCCACGCGTAACTGCTAACAAAGGAAAATGTCTAACCTCTCTGGACACGTAACTTGATGTTTGAGCGTGTAACATAAATTGTGCTCTCTGTAAGAATCCATATATGTAGTCTTATAAAAAAAGTTAA
Organism: Medauroidea extradentata; assembly: GCA_003012365.1. Taxonomy (NCBI): domain Eukaryota; kingdom Metazoa; phylum Arthropoda; class Insecta; order Phasmatodea; family Phasmatidae; genus Medauroidea; species Medauroidea extradentata. Next base: position 9,848 of record PNEQ01117847.1, read on the forward strand.
TTAAATATATGAAATGCAAGTACGTTGATTTGGTTTGATTTTGTTTCAGTATTGTCATATTTAAATAGGAAAATACACGGAAATATATTGCTTAACTTTGCTGCCAACCTTACCCGTAGTAAGGGAACTATAGTTTACGTTGAATTGTATGCAATAACGGCTAGTGACATTTTTCAAAGGTAAAATTTTTAGTACTCACTTTATCCCGAACGACCTATACAACACTTGCACACACGCACGTCCCTCTAGTCAGACAATAATGAAACAAAGACACAATATTTATACTGATCCTCCATGTAAGGTACAAAGAGAAAATACTACACATACGTAACTGTACATGTGAACCTATCTTACCAACACTGCAATCATATGTACGGTATGTACAAATCTGGGGAAAAATAAACCCAAACAGGCAATACGCCAATATTCATCATTCTCTTCACTTCCTACTTCATCCGGCATCTACTACAAAAGGTTCAAGAATAAAGACATGCTGCTGACAACTGATACAACATCCAATATTTTTTCTCTTCATATACCACACGTCATATTCAGTTCACACCAATCTAACATGGCAAAATTAGGCTAGTAATCTTCATTATGACAAATTCACCCATAGATGTGATGTGGGCTAGACAATTCTAACATCTTTATAAAAAAAAAAAAAATAACCCTTTTGGAGACACACACATTAACATAACTATGTAGTGTTACAAAAGTTACGTCTGACATTTAGAATGAGACTTTTTAAAAAGCAAGATATTCACAGAAACAACTGTTTTTTAAGAAGTGAATTATGAAACATTACATCCACAGCTCTGAAAAACTTTATCTTTCCTACCGAGTGCAAGCCAAATGGATACTGATACTGGTATGGTTCATCATGTGCTAATTTACTGCCATTTTCCCAGAAAATTGTACAAACCAGTTCTGAATTAAACTTGCTCAGAACTAACTACCTGCTGCCGCCAATATGCATGCACAGTCTCGTAAACATATGCCCACAGCTAAATTATCAAAGTAAAAAAAATAAAGAATTTTCTTATATCACCAATAAATTAAATTTACATATGCTATCATATAGGTACCCACAAAAATATACTCTAATGGCAAAGTGATGCATATTCATTTGGAACACTATAAACAGTACAATGCAAACAAAATACAAACTACTTCCTGTATTCTCAGCACTTAAGGACAGTTATAAAAAAATAGGAAGGCATTTAAAGCTGCAAAAAAAAAACCTCAGTCAGCTGTCAATTAAAGGAACCCATTAACAAGTAATGTCTATACAAATACAAACCTAGCGCAGCAACAACATACAAACATTATGTCTTTGGCTACATCACACATCTCTATGTCAAACACACCGGTTAATCAAATTTGAAGTATTACAGTTGCCATAAATACACAATTTAGCTTCGGTCTTTCATCTTTGGTCAACAAACAAGATCTTCCAGTATTATACAAACTACATACATACTTGCGTAAAATTGAAAGAAGACAAAAATTCTGATAATGCAGGACAACCACCCGACAAACCCTAGAAGGCGCTTGCAAATTTTCACCACCACAATGACAATACACGCTACCATACATATTTACACTTGGCTCCAACATCACTGCAGCTTACCAACATACCAAACAGTGTCTACAACCCTTCGAAGTCACATAGAGCCACCAATATCTGGGATCCACCTAAAATCAGCCACCGACACTTCAAATACAACATGAAAATCTTTCTACAATAAATACCTAATGTAGTTACATTGTATGCTTACCATGGTCACAATTTGTCTTTGAAAACTAGTTTTCTTGTGAAAGTTGCTGCCGCGTACACAATCTAACAATAGAGCACCCATGTTAAAAAACTACCCAAGATTGTGTTAACACAATGAGCTAAAATTAAGGCGAATAGGGTATGGTACCAAGAAAATAAATCTGCCTTTGATAATTTTCAGACTCAACAGCAGAACAATACTTCATTATGTTTACATACACATACACACACAATACAGTAGAATTTTTATGTATTGAAACCTAATGGATTGAAAAACTGCATCCACTGAACACATTCTGGGGCCCATTTCTTTTACAGCAAATTAAGACCACATCCATTGAAATCCCTCATGTAATGAAATATGTTGTCAGTCCCAAGAGAAACAATGGGTAGAGAATCCACTATATGGTATACACAACTCACTGTAATCAGTAAACTGTGGATAGCAATTCAGGTTTATGTAGGTATGCAGCAAGGAACTCCACAAATATAGAAAAGGTGGGTCGGGACCAAGTGAGCAATTTTCAAATCCTAATTACTTTTATCCCTCTCAGATAATTTATAGTTTCATACCACTGTATAACTTAAGGGTGCCGCCTACCTGAGCATTACAGGCTCAGAAGTGACGTAGATATACGCACGACCTTGACGTGCATACTAAATGCAGCATCACCACAACGAGCCAAGCGCGTGACATGCAAGATTATTGACAATCCATTTTTTACCACAGGACTTTTGGCATTTACGAGGGGCAAGTATACAAACTACGACCTCGTTACATGTCAAAACCTGTTGTAACTCAAAGAGAAGGTGTAATGTTTTAGAGGGCATTCACCAAGCATCACACAATGCAGTTTTGTGTATGAGTGTGCATGTAAACATAATGACAAACTTAAACTGCAGCAGTTCTGATTGAGACTTTTGCTCGCATTTCAGATAAACACGACGACACTAAGGAAATACAGTATGTATTCCTGAGAAGGCCTTGCTATTCAAATATGTGACCAGCTACACTTAACCCCCTACTTTCTATTAGTTGTTACAAATATAATTACATCAAGAATTATGTATTTATATACACACTTACAAAGTTCACAAATAACCTATATAGCTGGAAGGACATGCAAGGATACATATAGTATATGTATATAAATATGATAGGTATTAATACTGAAAGTCTTACATGGTATTGTTTTCTAGGAATATTTCATCACTCGCTACCAAATGCTTAGCAAGCTTACAAAACTCCACGTATCCCTACATTACTTGTGTTCTGCATTCCCTTCTACTTGAGCCTTACAGATAGGCGTTAGCCAACTTAGTGACGCTTGTACAGAAACCCCCTTACTCAGTACAACACAGCAATGTCTCATACACATACAAACCAAAAATTATGCACCATAATTTAATTTTTAATCACGGTTCAGATGTACCATTTATATGTGTTGTCAAGCTAAGAGAAGTTTTCTGAATACATGCTGACAAATATTCATTCACTAAAAAATTTAAATACTGGGTAACCAAGAAACATTACATACATGGTGCATAACTTTTTGATTAACTCTGTATATAAGACACAACGAACGACCTGTTGTGTGAAACATGGAAGCAGGTAATAAATGGTAAGTGCTCAACGTATCCTGGGCGCAGAGCGGTCATTAGTAGTGCTCGTCCTACGCAGCTTAGTGCCACGTTTGATCTGATCCATGAGGGACTCGTGACAGAGCACAGGATCTGGTTGAGTGCGGCTGGCTATCCAGTGGCGCACCCGCGCAGCACGGTTGTTCTGCTGCTGTTGCAGCGCCAACTTAGTGTTGAGGGCATGTAGGAAGCCCTGTGCTGGTGCCACAATCCTGCTGCTCGGGTTCAAGTCCTCAGAGTGGCGACGGCAGTTCCTGGGAGACAGCTTAGCACTAAGTGCCGCCATCAGCCCTGGGCTGGCCTCGACGCCACGACGCTCTGCGCTTGCAGACCGTACGCCCCCATTACGACGTGGTGCCCCGGGGCTGGCTGGCGTGTGCTTCAGTTCCGTCAGTGTGCGCACTGTGTCGGCCACGCTCACACCAGAGTTGGGCACGCCAGCTGCCGTAGACTCTAACAGGAAGGCGGGTGGCGGGGGCAAGTTCTCCAGACTACTTGTGGGCGAGGCCTGCTGTTGTCGAAGGGACACCACTGCACCAGACGATATGGAGGATGTGCGCCTGACGGGTGGCGGTGGCTTCTGGCCTTGTATAGACCCTCGACGAAGAAGGGTGTTGCGCATCACCCCACCGGGAAAACCTGCAGAAAACAGCAGGCACGTTTACTGTCTGTGGTCTATCTTTATCCAAATTTTAATAATGAGAGGTTTTACATTAAATATACTCAATGACTTACATACCATTTAAATTTGCCACAAATCACTTAAAAATATTATTTTCTAGTGCCTAACTTTGGTTGTATTTCCCTACTACCATGGTTAAATTTACAGTCTGTAGTTAAAAATCTGTGTACTCTGAAAATAAAGATTCAGAACAATTTAAAAATATAATTCTCATCAACATACTTGTCACCATGTATGTAGTGCTACTGTACTCACAAGTCTACAGACACCAAAATACTACTATAATATATTTACAGCCCAAATCATCCAGTGAATGCCCAGTCTACAACAAGGATGTGCATTGCTCAGTAGTGTAGTGAAGGTTGAAGAGAACGGTGCGAGTTTGTGAAACACAGTATGTAGAGCGCTTAAGTTGGAATGCAGGAGAGTATCTGATAATCTACCCTTCTTAACAAAATGATCCACACACACATGCACGCACGAACACACACGCAAGCACACATGCGCGTGCCCAGATACGACAAGTTGAACTGCGTTCAAAATCATAAACAGAAAGTGGCTTGCCTGCTTCCATAAGAGCTAGTCCAAGACAAATTTTTTCTTGGACAGTAATTTTCACAGCATTTGAGATGCAACGTATATAAGTGTCTATATCTGAGTGGGCAAAAATTACAGCGACTACAAAGTCTATGTAAGTAATAGTTCTATTTTAATGTGTGAAGTATGTGATATGTAGTTGCCTTGAGTGGAACAAAAAATAATGTTCTTGATAAACGCACTCAGCCTCAGGAGGAAAAAAAAAAAAAAGTAAAGGTTAGAAAATGGAGAGTTATAGTGCGGGTACTTTTGAAACTCACAAAAGGACTAAACTGGAATGTTTGTTTTTTATTCAAGATACTGTAATAAAGTGCTTGAAAGCTAACATTCCACTAAAAATTTAATCATCCTGCACCTCTGGAACATTTTGGAAAAGTATTTCCCTGGGTTTGCGGATTTACCAAGTGCTGACAGCTTGAGACGTGAGAACATAGCAAAAATTGGGGTTGCAGAAAAAGAAAGATACTTTTCACACAAGGAACTGTATGTTGTGGCAGATGAAACTTCAAACTGCAGAGGGTGTTGTGTCCGTCTTTTTTTTGTGTACTGATAGTTGCACAACTGCTCGAGAAGTACACAAGACTTGCCGCTGTTTTCTTGACGTAACTAATGGCACAGCTTGCAGCCTGGCTATTGTAGATGCACTGGCTCAGTAACACATTGATTATCCCAATGTGTTGGGACTAGAATCAGATTCTGCTAGACGTATAGGGACATGTTTTACAACATTATAGAGTCTCTTGGGTGAGCAACTTATTATTAATTTGGGATGCTGGGCTCACTAAAGACACTTATAAAAGTTCACTCACCGAGTCACGTCACCAAGTTTTGTCGATTATCAGAAATTGATGGCTGCAATGCTATTTGTGATTATAAAATGAAAGGAATAAACAAAAAACCCTACATATTTTCTACACGATAAGCATTTTGCTAAATACATCTACAGTGCATTTAAACATAATATTAGTTTTATTAGTTGATGGAGGGCCATCAGTTTAAATTTCGAACGCAGGTAAATTTCACTTGGGTAAAATTTCAAACACAAAAAATTTGAAATTCTGGCTGACCTACTCTACCTTCGTGAATTTTCATAAGCACCGAAAGTAAACCTTGTTGGAGAAGTTTTTATGTCGGAACTAGGTGACCTAAATGCTCTGGTGATGGGAGTAAAAACAAAATTTTTACATCGGGATGAAAATTAAAAGTGCCTACATAAATATCTTTTATGAGAACTTTCCGGAACTTGACCCTTAGCTGTTTCCAAGTCCAGAGGTAACACAGAAATATTAATGGTTTTTGTCAGTATTTTACTTGTCTGATTACCTCAACCCAACACAACAATTCACCTGTCAGTCGCAGCATCAATATGCCAGTGTTAAATCTGTTTGAAAGAAATGTTCTGGAGAAACATTTTAGATTCAGAAAAATAAGTGCCAATTTGTAAGTGAAGGTTGCAAAAAGGTAGTTGACCTCATCAAAAACTCCTAAAGGGTCAAGCTATCCCTATGCACACATATTGTAGGATGAACTTTAACAGGGTGTCTACTAGATTGTAAAAAAAACAATTTAGTGACTTTTTAGTGACCTTTTGTTGAAAAATGTTCAAACAGAACTAATATTTTTTTAACAAGTGCAACATGGCCAACAATTTTCTTTATGTTGCCTCTAACTGCTGATAGCGTGGAGTATATCCAAATTTTCAATATATATAACTTACCTAAACTTAAGTTGTCTTTGTGAAGATGACTATGATAACTAATATACAAATTATTATTTATTTTACTTGCACAGTGCACGAGAAATACTAGTAGCATAATCATATACGTTTGACAAATGATTCGACAAGAATCAAACACCCGAAAATAATTTTCGTGACTTATACCAAAATATACTTTAAATTAGTGACTATTGTGGGACTTTCGTGACCTTTTTCACAAATCGTGACTTTTTCGGGACTTTTGTGACTTTAGTGACCTAGTAGACACCCTGTTTAACAACTGTCAAAGCAGATGAGGAGATATGTACAGTACTTATTTTGATGGCACTTTATCACAGAGAAAACAAAATCTCCTACAGGGATGAAGGAAGAGCCAATACAATTTCTTGTGTGCAGACTACAAGCCACACAAAACTGACAACTCGCATGACTCCGTCACCTGCACACGATCTGTACAAGGAAGCAGGTAAACTGTTCAATCCTGCGAAGACTGGTCAACATGTGGTTGTAGACTTCAAGAAACTTAGATACATTTCCAGCAATGATGAACATTTACACTGCTGATGTTTACATGTACTTTCATAAACAACTGAAGGCACGTGTACTTAATAGCAGCAAGACACACGTTGTACAACTTCTGGCAGTTAAACTAGCTAAACCAGAGTATGAAGCAGCTACACTGAAAACCATTTGGACACAGGTTAGCAGTGTTGATGGTGTATTCCTAAAATGTTCTGTTGAGTGATCAGAGGACCCGCTTAAAAGAAGAAAATTTTAAGATGTGCCACATTCTCAAATTCAGTTTATAAAAAATTTCAGTAGCTTGAGATACACAACGCATATTAAATTGTAATACAGTGATAATACATAGTGATACATTTTCATAATCTGCATACAATAATACAGTGCAATGTAATGCTTAAAATGAAAGTTTTGTAAAATGACAAAATATTAAAAAATACTACAAAATAGTAAATTAAATTTTTATATACTATAAAATCAATTTCAAAATACAATTTTCACAGGCCTCTAATTAGGATTTGTTTTGTTACACATACATTTAGGATTTCTAGTGACACATATTTAAAATTTTTCTTCAGTTATAAATTAAATTCTGTTGCAATTTATTCCAGTAGGGTTGAACAGTATTTGTTTTGTTTTTATCACAGTGTTTATTTAGCGATAAATGTATGTATATATTGTTAGGAGGAACTACCAAAGCCATTTTGGTTCCCATCTACAACATTCAGTATGTGACTGTCATACCGTCTCGTGTCTCATTTCTCAGCACAAGCAAGACTAGCAACAAAATTCTGTACAAAAACTACTGTATGATAATATCTAGTGTCACTTTGATTATCTGTACTTAAAAGAGAAAAAAAAATTCTACTCTGAACAACAGATCACAAATTTGTTTACAGCAACAAATGCAGTTATTACAGGCCATAAGTATGAAGTTCCATGTTACGCAAACAAAAGCTGCTCTATTACTATTAAAACTTACCTAACTACTTGCTGACAAAGGTACGCGAGTCCCACGACCTTGTAAAGAACTCGGGGTCTAAGAACTTTTGAGCCTCTTGTTGACCTCAAGTTGGTGACATTGCTGATGGCATGCTGATTTACAGTGGTCAGTGTTTGGCACTGAGAAGATAGTGCATTTCTGATGTTCACATGTTTGTAGGTAATTTTTTGGTGGTCTTGGGTTCCAGAAAATGCTAATTGAAACTAATGATTCTTTCATCATTGAAGGGGGAAAAAATATATACAGAATAGATAATTTTTTTAAAAACCATGTTCTTGTTTGACTATACACTCTATTTTTGTATGTTAACATGCAAAACTCCGAGCACTCAATAAGCAGGATACCAGCAGCAATATCACCAACTATCAGTCCACAAGGAAGTTAAACAAAATACGCTGGCAAGTAGGCAAGTGTCCACTGTCCAGACCTGTTCTTCCATGGCCATTGTGGGTACCTTGACCAATAACAAATCAACACAGAGGTGCTGTATTAATGCCAATATACGAGCCAATTTAACAACTAAGGACCACAGACAATAGTGAATACAATGTCACTGAACACTTTACACGAGAGTTTAATTTTAATTATGTTAATACTTCTGTCAACACCATCAACCATCTAAACAGAAATGCCCCAAAATAAAAAAATTATACCTGATATGTACACTGTATTTCAGAAAATAGGTTTACAGTGAAGTAAACAACCTGAAAATCTGTACAATAATCAGTAATATACCGATTTTCGCTGTAGCTACTCGAAATAACAATTTTAAAAAATTAAGCTTTCAATATATTGATTAAGTGAAAAATTATCTATGGAATGTAAGCTTTTGCATGCAGCAGTTGGTGACCCTGGCAGTTTTTACACGCAAAATATTTTCTCCTCTCCCTGTGCCATAGTTAATGAAATCATTATTTCTTGCTGGATAAAGGTAGGCAACTCGATTCACTAATTAATATATGTGCAGTCCAGTACCTGTTTATTTTGATTTCAGGTTGATCTGACAGTTCAATAGGGCTTATTAAGGCACTTTACCCAAAATGGTTATTGTTTTAAAATTTATTTATACTTGTACAAGATAAGGTTTACTTTGTACACATACACTGTGCCTTTTTTATTACTGTAACTAAATATTTTAGCTTCCATAATTTTTTATGGCATGTCAAAGTTTTATGCTTTAAAGGAAAACCAACTGACTTCTGAACTGAAAAAAATTCACACCGAATAACTACATTACAGACTACAAGGTCTCCTACTGTACAAAAACAATAGGTAAAATATTTTTGTATTTTTAAAAATTGTAATTGAAATTTAAAATTAAAATTTCAAAAATTCAAGAATTTTTTTAAAATTACAAAAAATTTTATATTCTGCTTTTATATAGCAGCCCTTGCAACCTTCATCACCGTAATCATCATTATTCAGCACAAATTATTTCAGTTTGGTAAGTTATTTGGTTTTCCTTAAAATATAAAACCATTTTATGCAAATTTGGACTTTGACGTAACATAAAAAAACTATGAAAGCTAAATAATTTTCATTACAGTAAAAATATTCACAACACACATCTACAAAACAAACCATATCTCGTACAAATATAAAAATTATAAAACAATAAAAATTTTCGGTCAATGCCACCTTAACAAATGGAAGAGGTTTCATTTTTAAAACTACTGTTTGTAAGTTGAATACTACTGTAGATTACAGAATTTATGAATACCTAAAATAGTTTCCGTAACTAATTTCAATGTAGGGAAAATAAACATATTTTTGGTTAAAAAGTTGATTTCAATTGTTAACTTATACTAAGTTAAGCAAGTCCAATTTATTTATAAAATAATAATTTAAACGTGTTTCAGACTTATTTATTATAATTTCTTTCCATTAAAAACATTTTAGCTCTTTAAATAATTAAAAATGGAGCATCTATAAAATGTGTATTAATCAGTTAAGTTTGTATCTGAAACATTTAACTCAAATAACAGGTCAGATTTACAAGAATTACAGAAAATAAAAACCCTGACTACCTGCATCAGAAACATATGGAAAATTCACGACTGAAAACAGGGCCTTTTGCAAAGCATACTCTAAAAAACTACATAAAAAAACTTGTACGCGATATTTTCCGAACATGTTTCCAAACGAAAAGCAAGGTTAGAAATTTTGTTCAGATGTGCTTTTATGAATTTTTTACATAAACTGACAGCTTTCAAGGTCCTTAAGGGTTGTTTACCTTAAAACGATCATAGCAAAAAAAAAAAAAAAAAATACCTACCGGTATTTTGTTCCAGGAAAACTGCGTACAGTAGAATCCCGTCATAGCGAACACGGAAATAGCGAAAACACGGTTATAGCGAAGTCTTTTTGAGGAACCGTCAAAAAATCGCAAAACAATTCCACGAAAAATGTGAATTTTATGAGTAGAAACATGTATGGTGAGTCGTGTGAAGCAGGCTTGCGGCGAGATTCGTGACCGTGTGAAGCAGGCTTGCGGCGAT
>PNEQ01117848.1:0-46222 GCA_003012365.1 Medauroidea extradentata
TTACGTTAGATGTCTGTAACTACCCCAGAACGTCAAATAGGCAGGGCTATAAATAAGGCCCTATGGAGTAGTCGCTGTTAGTGGCAGGGACAAACTTAAGACTGCTTTTCGCGTGGACAGCTATAGCTACTTATCCTTCTGCAGAATTAGTTCAACTAGCCGCTTGGACATTCTAACACTTGATGACTGAAGTACCAATATTGTGTACAAAGAGGTTTTTCAATTAAAGTAAATATTATCAGTTACGAATAATACTCGCGAGCAAAGCCGCGGGGGACTGCTAGTATTGTATAAAGCACAAACATCACTCTTTAAGTCTGCATCTACGTCAAAGAGTAGTAATGAGCAAAATTTTCGTTTTAAAGGTAAACTATTTTGTTCTAAGTTTTAAATTTCGGGTCGTGGATGGTGAACTGGTTACGCTTATGTCTGAAATAATCGTTCAAACGTGCGTCAAATGCCACATACAACACAATATCAGAATTCCAGAAAGTTCTCCAACATAAGACAGCACAACTTGAAAAGTAACGCAACTCTCAGAAGTTAAAAGCTTTTTATAGGGACGTGGCTAATTACTTAACCTTTCATTACGTACACTGTATTAGAAAAACTAAAGCGTAACTATGAAATAATTAAGCTAATTTTAATATTAAGATAAAAATCCTCCCTTACCAATCAATAAACACTAAATAACTCCCAGTACAGATTTCATCCAATAATACACACCTAATAGTAAAATGTATTGTTTCTACAAGGAAACAATGCCGGTTATTCGTCACATCCTTCATTTATTAAACGGAAATTAATATTATTAACAAAAGAGGTGACGCAGACTCTTAAGAGTGCGTTGTACATAAATACACGCTGAAAACATCAATTGATTTCTACGCTTTTTTCGAAGCCAATATGGATAAAACACTCAATGACAATCCTAGATAATGGTATTTGCCAACTTTATAAGTAAATATGTATCCAGAATTACTCATTCGTTACGCGTAATCTCTTGCGCCGCAGTTAAATGCACTAGGTTCCGGCGTCAGACATTGTGCCTCAAAAGTTCGCAACACTGGAAAGAATTTTGTTTAAAACGTTGGCTAAACTATTGTCTAGGATTGCTATTGATTAGTTTTCGCAAATTTCCCGCTGGGTTTTCTTGTGGGTCTCCCGTTTCCCCCGCCTCTCACGTTTCAGCGCCTCTCCATTTGTAGGGCCTTATTTTTTTCGAAGTATGTAGACGCCTACGGGCACCCAGTAATAAATCTGTATTCATGTAAGGTTAATTCTACTACAGTTTGGAAAGAAAGTGTGTTTTCTTATGGGAGAGTTTGGCAAGAGCAAATTTCTGCCGCTAGTTAGTTTCGTTGTTATCGCTAAGGTACCAGAAAAATACGAAACTATAGTAAAATTAAATTTAAATAGGCTTGGAAATGACAGAAGTCATTTAACTTAATTTTAAAGTGAAAATAAACCAATTTCGCGTTTTAAATTGTCAACTTTATGTAACTTAAAATTCAGGATAGTTATGTGATTGGTCAGTTTGCAACCTTTACCGATACCAGCGCTCAAGCGCAGAAGTATTCCCTGCGACAAAGTGTTAACACTGATCTTTCTAATGTGTAGTAGAATTAACCTTGGACCTGTGTTGGTACCATGGCCCTCAGATACCCTCCATATATATATATATATATGAAAGTTATTTATCAATTTAAGCAAGTACCTTCACCATCGCTGTCATACCGACCCGAAATAAAAGACAAAACACATGACCACGTCCAGGAGAGCATATGTCGACCCCGAAATTCCGTAGACTGTTGCGTAATTGTTTGTCTGCAAGTAATGTTAAAAATCGTCCTGGTAGAGTAAAAAAAAGTGGTGTCAGAGCAGCCAGAATGAGACCAGACAGAAGGTATGAGGAGGGGGGGCAGGGATTGTAAATACTGGCGAGAACACGGAAGCAAGATGGATACTCCCGCGACTGGGGCGACACACACGACTCGCCCACGTCAGTCACACATACATATATATACACACATATACATACCGGCGCCGGTGATGCAGTGGGCAACTGAATTAAGTCCCTGGCTGCAGTCCAGGGAATTCCGGGCGTAATCTCGCTGAGGAAGAGAGAGACAGTAAGGGGTGAAGATGTGCTAGCTGATACGAGGGAGGGGGGAGGGGGGAGCGGCACGAGAAACACCCGCCCGAGTGGGAAGGTATCAACGTCCTCGTGAAAATGCGACGGGCGACAACGGGTGCCTTCATAAACAGTCCGACCCCCCCCCCTCCCCTCCAATAAACTCACTGGCCACCTTACCATCTTCAGCACTCCAAACCCTATAGTCCTGCCAACGCTATTCCATCTTAAAAGCACGCAGATCCCAGTGGCTGATGTACACGGGCATGGTAGCACGGTAGGACCCCTCAACTTCTTCTTTCTTTCTTTCTCTCTTTCTTCTCCTTCTCGTATGCTCTGTTTCCCTCCTGGTGGTATCTGTGCTATATACCGAGTGCGAGTTCAACGCATTTTAAGAGTGCTCTGCACCGAAAAACCCGTTATTTCATAATTGTACCAATCACTGCCCAACTGTTACACATCACGTTAAACGTAATTTCCCACTAATAAAATATTTTTCGGTTCCATGGTTTTCGTACAAACGCATGTCGAAGTAGCGATTTGAATATTTCCGTTGTTTACCCAGAGTCAAAACTCTTCAAACGATACGAATGATAATAGTTTTGAGTAAAAGTAAACGCATAAATCTACAGAAAGACGCCTTTTTTATTTCACGGAAAATATTGCTTATATTAAAAAAAGTTCTTGAAAGTACCAACATTTTTGCATATATTTGAATACCTGTATTTTTAAACAATAATATAATTTTACAGGAAGCATCTTTGTACTTTTACGAATGTTTGCAAATGTACAAAGACATTTCTCGCCATATTTTACAATGTTTTAGTGTAATGATTGCAGGACTCTATGCGTGGTTGTCAGGATGTACGAGTACGTACCATAATGTTATATTTATGTAGCCTACAATACTAATTGCCCATAGAGCAGTGTGCACACCTGTATCAATGTAAATTACAGTTTTGCGAATTGTACAGTATTTAATCGGCATTGCATTATCGACGTAATCTAAAGTTTGGTGAGAAACTTATAAAGAAGAGTTTTCACTCAAAACTTAATTTGGGTACACGTCGTTTGTCCTATAATTGTTTATCCTAACAGTAGGAAAAAAGCTTTTAGGACAAACAACTTTAGGACATATGCTTTTTAGGATAAATTATTTAAGGTCAAACTACTTTAGGACAAACGTAATTTGACAAATATATTATAGGACAAATGACTTTAGGACAAACAGAATTAGGATAAACGATTTTAGGAAAATTAATTTAAAAACTTAATTGTGATTTTTGGACAAACGAAATTAGGACGAACAATTTTAGGACAAATGAAATGAGGACAAACGATTTTAGGACAGACGATTTTAAGACAAACGAAATCAGGACAAACAACTATAGGACGAACGAATTTAGGGACAAAGACTTTAGGACAAACGATTTTAAGACAAATAAAGTCCAAGCAACAAAACCACGAAAAATGGTTTTAGAACAAACCCCGCACCCCCTTTAATTTATCCTCACTTCTTTATTAATATTCTTTACGAAAACAGAACAGATGCTAGCGGCGATACTGTGGGCCGGCTGCACTGTCACATGAGAAAAATTTAAAATAGCGTCAAAGTAAAACGTAAGGCATTTTTATTTCAGAAACGACTAGTGGGTAAGCCCCAAAGAAAAACGTAGATATTCACAAGGAGTCGACGGACTACCCTAGAGACATATCATACGCTACGTATTAATCATTGGCGACCTTGTAGAACCAAGAGTGTTAGAAATATTACGATTTTTTATGGCTCTTTTTTAAACTATGATTACAGGAACACCTGCATCAGGGTCTGTAAGACACTTCAAATTTATTGAACTTTAACAATTTTTCATAAGAAACACTCTAAAAATGTTTTTCTTTTACAAGGAAAATCGTTGAAAACCCAGTTGTATAACTAGTAAAAGGTTGTTCTTGTAAAAAAATACAAAGTATGTTTGTTAAATTACAAGGTGTAGCCATGTATTTGTACTTGAAATAAGGAAACATTAAATTTTAAACAGTTTTTTAAATGCGATCATGAAAATTAACTTATTTATTAACTTACTTCTAAAAATAGGCTAATATTTAAGTGAGATTATTTTGAGGAAAAAATTGTCGACGTACTGCGATTTGTGCTGCGTTCTTGAACTTGGTGATATCGCACTAATACCCTTAGACTACTGCAACTTAAATACTAGCTTCTCTTTCTATCTGTATATATTTAATGAAATATTCAATGACTTAACTTTTCCATTTTGTAGCAATCAAACACTGTATTCCTGTAAATTGCATATCAGGTGATGTGATTTGTGTATAACTATATAAATTCCGATATACCTTGATTTCGGTAAATTACAAAGTTTCTCTTAGTTTTTTACAGAGATAATTCTGATAACTTTACAAACAAATTATTTTACAAAGAAAATTTTTTGCAGTTTTTAAATGGTTTGTTAAAGTACAAATAAGATCCTTGTAGTTTTTGACAAAAAAAATGTAGTGAGGGAAAGCACTGTTATAAATGGCACTTATTGGTGACAAAATGGTCACGCGGCTCTAAGATAGATGGGCAGACGACTATAATGGTGATCCGGAATCTCTAGCAGGAAAAGTTTTTGTGCAACCATGCAGAATATTTTATACGGATAAAGAAGCATATGGTAAAATGTGGATACTTTTAACTACAGGGAAACAGTGGTCAACTCAAAATAATCAATTTGGTGCTATTTTGTGAAGAAACTTATCCATTAAATGGTCCCAAAACAAATATATTGAGTTGGTCAATGTTGCTAGTGGTATTCTGGTGATATGATCTGATAACAAGAACATAATGTGTTAACTGTTAGTTGACGTAGTCTAAATATAATTTCGATAAAATTTTAACCCCAGACACTGTTCTGTTTAGGAGTGCAAGATTTTGTAGCATATTAGTTTTCACAAAACACTTCAAATAGACGCAAGTAATTATACATTGTAAGTGACTTTTTTTTTTTTGTTCAGCATCTCTCAACAATAAAATTTAACTTAAAATTTAAGAAGGCCTGCATTATCATTCAATATCCTATATTTTGGTCCGTGCATGTCCTACACATAACTAAGGACGCCGGCTATCTTGAGCGGTTTTGTGCTCAAAAGCGACGAAGCTATAAGGGCGACCTAGAAGCGCGTATCAAATGCCACCACAATGGGCCAAGCGCTGAACTAGTGTGCGAGATAACCCGCCGGTCCATTTCAGCTACGATACTTGAAGCGATGAACACATACTTTTACTGGTGGAAGGTCTATAGCAAAGTTCAGAACACGATTATATCTGAGTTTTGTATACATCAAGTCAGTACATTTTGAAGTACGGCAGCCTGACTGACAAGGCTGTTTTTAGCTATGTTGGAGGACTTCGAAACAGTGTTTTAATGAGGATGGTGTTTTAAAAATGATATTCCGACTTTTTTCTGCCACTATAACAGTGGGCGCATGTGGAACAGTTTCGTAAAAAAAACACGCTTTTTCCTGTACTTAGCAACTAATTTGAAGCGTGTGGCAGGCTGCGCCCTCAGAAACATCTAGTATCCCTGTACATGCGCGAATACAATAACAGAAAGCATTTCCTCATACTCTCCCTCCCTCTGTCATTTTCGCACGTTTCTCCACGGGTCCTCTTTTAAATGACTCATCCGATACATTCTTTGAGCTATCCTAACATGGCTTCCCGAGTTACAGTTTCTTCGACGGTAGACAAATTTAGAACTACAACTGATCGTCGCGTTGCCTATAGACGCAGGCGATGCGGACATTGCTATAAAACTTCGTTGAAGATAAAGAAAAATTCACGTAGGCGAACAGCTATACGTAATTGTTTAAGCACATAACAAAACGAAAATTTTATTTAAAAAAAGTCTTGTACGTTAACTTTTTATAGATTTACATACATATCAAGTGACAACTGGCATCATATTACGAAAAGCAGCTCTTAGTAATTTACGGCTTACAGACTTAGGTTCTAAAAAAATAAACAGAAATAATAAAATAAACACACTTAGAAATTGGAAATTCCACATATTTACGTCAAGCAATGACAGTAATGATACTGTAAGGCGCATGTAAATACCAATTCTTGCATTTAGCGGTAGATGCTTTCCAAAAATAAAACTGAAACTAAAAGTTAGAATAAAAATATACAAAATCGAATCCTTTAAAAGGAAAAAAGAATTCAAATTATTTTTTACCCTTAAATGTGTCGGAGAGGGGAGGGTGTTGTTTAAATGAGTTAACTAGATAAAAAAAGAAACTGCAAGAAAACTTACGTATATTTTGTATGCATATGTGACATTTCCAAAAGATAAGTCCAAATCTTAAATTACATATAAACTCAATTTTTGTATTAATACGAATTTTTGTGGATTTGGTCTTGATTTTTTCATTCAGTTTCAGTTTCACTTATTGTAACTAGGCCTACCTATTTTGTTTAATTTGCTTTCCTCAACAGACAGACAGATACAAACTTGTCAATTAACAGCAATTCGAAGGTGCCCTGCGTTTAGATATTGAAGCTTTAATACGTTAATACACAGAGACTTTGCACCGGTTTCGTTCCGCTAGGAATCGCCAGCGCATTGAAACGAAACTAAGCCTTGCAAAGAGTACTGACCGACCGACGACTCCTGTAAACAGATTTTTTTTTTTTTTTTTTTAGTTCAGGGTGTCCAGATACAAACGCATAATCACACCACGCGAATCTTATAGGACATCATTTTTATGTTCACAATGAGGCAACACTGCACGGAGAAAGTCCTCTCTTGCGCCCCAAGTCCACGTATTATTTTAGATATGTTACGTTAAGTAAATGTAGAATCATGTTTGGACTGCTCGGGATTTTAACCTGCATCCATAATATGCAGATCAGAATAGTAATAGTAAGATAAGTAAGCTATCTGTGGAGGGTAAGAGGGGACTAACTACAGTGACGTTGCCACGCTGTACATATCAAATGTCATCGTAAAACATTTTGCCACTAACATTTCCGTCTCCAACTCAGCCCAGGATTCGCGTGGTGTGATTATTATGAGTTTGTTTCTGGACATACTGTATATATGAGAGAGAGAGAGAGAGAGAGAGATAGTGTGTGTGTGTGTGTGTGTACGTGCGCGCAAGTGGAGACCATGTCTCCCATTCTTTCAGCTCTTTTTACACCAATAGCAGCCTTGTTCATCTGGTCAGCGCTGCTCCATCACGGATCCCTTGCTCACCGCCTGTTGAATTCCAAGTCCCAGCTGCAATATGTACAAGTTTTTGTGTAAATTTTGCTGTTTAAATTGTAGCGATCGTCTTGTTTATGCGTCGTCGACGTAAAAGGCAAGTTGCGGTGTGGGATTTGTGATACCCACTCTACAGTCCTCGTGTTAATTTGTTTTGTTTTTGTTTGCAATGCGGCTTTGTAACGTTGCTGCCGCGTGGTTTTAAACTGTTATATCGAACGTTCGTTTTTTTTATTTTGAAACCCGTACGTCTTGGTGTGTGTACGTGAGTGGAATGGGAAAGGGGGTAGTTTATTTTTATCCCCCCTTCCCTGGGAAGGCCAAGTTATGCGATTGTGTTAATGTCTTCGCGACCTTCGGATAACTATTAAATCACCGAGACAGATGTGATAAATATTCGTAGAACAATAACAAGTATAAAACTGTCGTCCAGAGGCTTATGTTCGTAAAACCAAACGTTCTACCTTTATAAAATGTACATGTTCGTGAAAGTTTTAAATTTCGGTACGACGGGACATTTTTAATCACAGTCAGTTTCTGTATTACGGCCACTCTCTAACACAACCATTGTCATGTGACAAACACAGAGTAGTCTGTTCACGGCAACGTAAGAACTGTTGAAGACCGTATTGTCACGAATAGTAACAAAACATATAGTTAACAGTGGCCGTCGACGTTAATTTCTGCGATTATTTTAAGCACTGCTGAGTTTATCCAAACAACTGAAGGAATCATAAAAATGTTCTTAAGGGCACCGCCTACCCGCACGTGAGAGGCTCAAAAGCTACGGACCAGTAAGGTCGACCTTGAAGCGCGCATCAAATGCCGCGTCGCCTCAACGAGCCAAGCGCTGAACTAGCGCGCAAGCTTCCTTCCTAACGGTTTTCACCATGGGACACTAAGCCGTGACCATATAATTTTATTGGTGTAAAGTCTGCAACTAAGTTCAGTGCAGGTAAGTTCAGTGCAGGTCGCAGTCTGAGTTTCACATACATCCGGTTAGTACGTTTTGAAGTACGGAAGTCTGAAAAGGCCGTTTGTAGCCATGTTGGATGGCTTAGAAACAGTGTTTTTAATGAGCGTGGCATCTTAACAATGAGGTTCCGACCTTGTCTGAAGTTTGTTTTCTTTCCGTACGTTGGCACAATGGGCACACGTGGAATATTTTCGTAGAAAAAAAACTGTTTACGAGCACACTTAAACAAATTTGTAGCGTGGGGTAGACGGCCGTCTTAAGGGCGCGATTCACATCAGTTTTCAACGCAATTTTTAATTTTTATATTTGTACCAGACATTTTTTCTCATTTAAGACATAAATTGTGACTAAATCTTCCTCTTAGAAAATTTTTGTATCTCTCATAGTTTTTGCGTAATGAGTCGTAAACGTCAAAATGTGCATTTTATGGTTTTATGTACGCCACTAAGACCAACTGACATACCAAACCGAAAAAAAATTCACATTGTATGACACTGTTCAAGGCTATAACTTAAGACAAACAAAAGAAAAAAAAAGAAAAAAAACTTTATACTTAAAAAATGGTTGAAATTTTAAATTTGAATTTAAAAATTCAACATATTTTATTTTTTTTGTATTTACATGTGTCACGTTATAGCCTACAACATTCTTGTACATTGTGAATTTTTTCAGTTTCGTATGTCAGTTGGTTTTAGTGGCGTACATCAAACTGTAAAATTCAATTTTTGACGCAAAAACTATGAGAGCTACAAAAATTTCCTAAGAGGAAGATTTAGTCACAGTTTATGTCTAAAATGAGAAAAAAATATTTGGTACAAATATATATATATATAAAAAATACGTTCAAAACTGAAATGAACCGCGACCTTAAAGGAATAAAGGCACCAGGCATTCAAAAGTGATTACTAGAGACACGGGAATTTCGCGGGTTCAACGAACAGCCGGCTGGATTGCAAAGTCTTGTATACAATTTGTCCTCAGCTACTTGTTAAAAATAAATAAATATAGTATGAGGAGGATATCTGAGGCCCAAGGTTATCGCACCACGAATGCAGATCTGCGTACACCGAAGGACGACATGAAATAAGGCTCTACGATGGAGGAGTGCCGGAATGAGAGCGGCGGGGGAAACTGGAGATCCCCTAGAAACCCCACCGGCCAGCGACATCGTCCGACACCATTCCACGTGCGAAAATCCGTCTGTAATACGATAATGTCTGAAGCCGCAATATTATTTATTTATTAGTTGTCACTATGTTTGGATGACCCTCAGAAGCAGGGCCAAGTTGCCTTACTGATAATGGCCGTTGTGAGAGTTAAGGCCAGTGATTGGTCACGAAACATCTCAGTTATTTCCAAGGGACAATAACGCAAGCATTACAGGCTCTCCGGAAATCCAGTGTCCTTCAGACAGAGAGTCTTTGTTACGATTGTAAAAGAATAATCCAATCATGCACTTGTTTTTATTAATTGGATTTATTTACTCTGACTGCACGTGTGTACAATAATTTCTGTGTAGGTGCACGTGAAGCGAGGTTTTTTTTGTAAAGTTGTAAGTAGGAAAAGTTAAAGGCACGTGGTACTGCATACAAGGTGTAAAATCTTACATCCAGAGATGTTTGTGGTTAACATAGGAAAATGTGCCTGCGAATGCAGGGTTTGTGATTGTGGGCATATGAGTGTGATAATACACACAGGAATGTGTGATCGTACATACGTAAGTATTTGTTATTGATAATAATTAGAGCCCACAATTTTTGGTGAAAAGAATTCTTCAACAATTTGTTTCAATGCCTTATGCGCACATGTGCAGCTCTGCTTCGTGGTCAACGATTGGCTGTTTTAAATTCTCAGCGTCTCGGAGTTTTACCCACAAATCACAGACGTGTGGTGTCGCAGTAGCCTTGTTCCTATTGGCACAGTCAAATGAGCCACGCCTGTGCAATTATACATTCTGCCATTAATCAAGAAGCAGACCTGCAGATGTGCACGTAAGGCATTCAAACAAACTGTTGCAGAATTCTTTTCACCAAAAATCGTGTGCTCTATTAATATACAACTGTAGGTTTCTTGAAGTCAATTTGCGGTAGTTAAACAATAGCAATCCTAGACAATAGTTTTAGCCAACGTTTTAAACAAAATAGTTTCCAGTGTTACGAACTTCTGAGGCACAATCTCTGACGCTGGAACCTCGTGCATTTAACTGCGGCGCAAGAGATCACGCATAGCGAATTTGTAATTCTGAATAAATATTTACTCATAAAGTTGGCAAATGCCATTATCTAGGATTGACATTGAGTATTTTATCCATATTGGCTTCGATAAAAGCGAAGATATCAAATTATGTTTTCAGTATTTATTTATCTACCACGCACTCTTAAGACACTGAAACAAACGGGGCAAAATTACTTTCCCGAAAAGTCCATGGCCATACCTATCAAGGTCAAACGTACAAATATAAATCCGGAAAGGAACGTTACTAAGAAATTCAAAGAAATACAATATGGCGGTGGATATAGCACCTTTAACACGCTAACCCACTGCATTGCGACGTGTTTCCTGCCAGGAAGTTGACCACACCCGCGTCCATAGAAATGCAAACCCGACGTACGGCAGGAAGTCGTAGGGCTACGATAATTCGCAGAACCACCGCGCGGATGAATAGACAGCTACTGTAGATAACAACGTGGCGCGGAGCGAGATACATACTAAGGGGAGGACGGGAAGAAAGAAAGGGGCAAGGAGCAAGATGAAAATAATTCACGGGTGCAAGCATTTTAGGACAGGGGAACGTGACACCGAGAATCTACTTCTTATCGATCATTAAGGGGGAGGGGTGTGTTGGACTATTTTATTTTTTTATTTTCAGTTTTTGAGCCATGACATTTATTCAAATCATATTATCAGATTTTTTCTTACCGACAAACCGTAGGAAGTATTCTTGGTAAACTGATCGACAAACATAGTAATGGAGTCTTTCATTTATTTATCATGCAGAATCATTGCAAGAAACTTATAGGTTAACTTTCAAGGATTCTATTGCAATGATCCTTCATGACAAATTAATGAAAGATTCCATTGTTATTTATGTCTAAAAGTTTACCAGGAATATTTCCTATACTTAGAGATGACGGTTTATCGCGAAAATTTGTTGTACCAACATTCCCTTGAAAACGATGTATAGTTTCCTGCAGCACATATGATTGGATGTTATACGTCTGGCACAACGTAGTTTTCTGCAGATCAATAACAGGCATCAAATATTACAACAGCGGGATTCTTATTGGCTCAGTCAAATAGGGTAACCACTCTACGTAAAAGCGAAAGCCAGTAATCTCTTCATTAGCTGAACGTACATTGAAACCCAGCAAACAGTCGAGTTTTCCTGCAATAAACCATCGTCTCTACCTATACATTGGCGAAGAGAAGATTTTGAAAATTCAATTTAAATAAATGTTATGACCCAAAAACTGAAAATACAATAAAATTGCCTAACACTCTCCCTTAAGAGGTAGGTTTCTTGAAGCCAATTTGCGAAAATTAAACAATAGCATCCTAGACAATAGTTTTCGCCAACGTTTTAAACCAAATTGTTCCCAGTGTTACGAACTTCTGAGGCACAATCTCTGACGCCGGAACCTCGTGCATTTAACTGCGGCGCAAGAGATCACACGTAACTAATTAGTAATTCTGGATAAATATTTACTCATAAAGTCGGCAAATACCATTATATAGGATTGTAATTGAGTATTTTATCCATATTGGCTTCGAAAAAAGCGTAGAAATCAATTGATGTTTTCAGCGTTTATTTATCTATCACGCGCTCTTAAGGGTGTTCAAGTGTGATAAAATCATAATTTTGTATATTTATGAAATAGTACTAGTTTTGTAGATGATACTTGTGGGTACAGTTTACTCTTAGAAAACAATTTTAGCTTTCATAGTTTTCTCATAACGGTGCGACAAAGTCAAAATTTGCTTGTTGCCATGCAAATAATGAAAACTAACAGACCTACGTAAGTAAAATAATTCACTGTGTACTTAAATCCTACGAGCTATGTAATAAAGTATTTAAAAGACCATAACGTAATATTTTGAAATAAATTCACAAAAGTACAGGAAAAAAGTTGAAAATTCAGGTATTTTTTTAAATACAAAAATTGCTCACGGGATTTTTTACAAATGTTTTAGTACGTAGCCCGTGGAATGTTATTTCACTGTGAATTATTTCACTTACGTAAGTCAATTGGTTTTCACTATTTGCATGGCAGTGGAACGTGCAAATTTTGACTTTGATGCCTCGTTATGAGGAAACTATGCGAGTTAAAATTGTTTCGTAAGAGGAAACTGTACTCACAAGTATCGTCTATAAAACTACCACTATTTAATACTAATATAAAAGTATGAATTTATCGCACTTGAACACCCTTAAGGCGCAGCCTACTGGCCGTGTGTTTGTGGGAGTGTGGCACGACGCTAAGGGCGACGTTGACAGGCTAATCTGGTGTGGTATCGCCCCTATCGCAAGACACTGGAACTGCATGCAGTGGTGTCGTAGATCACTCGCTTGAATGACACTTTCAGTTGTGACCCCGTCTTTTTATTGATGAAAAGGTTTAAAGAAAGTCAATTGTACGTTCCAGCCTAGTTTCACACTTCATCTTGTTGTTGGTTGAAAGGCTTAAGTAAGGTCAATTGCTTGTTTGTTTCACTCGAATCCCATGAGTAGTTTTCCAGATATAACAAGTAGAATTAACTGTATTTAGTCATTTTTGAGGGGTTCCGAAATTATTTTCCAACTGACGTGGTGTTGAGCAAATATTTTTCCGTCATCGTTTGAAGTGTATTTCCCATTCGTACACTGACACAATTCGCACATGTGGAATAGTTCGCAAAAAAAACTTTTAACGAACACAGTGCAAAGCATTTTAAACGCGTCGTCGGCTTCGCACAATTGAAAATGTTTTCTAAACTCGTGAAAGATGCCGACATTATGCGAGGAATTGTTGCTTACTCAAGGCACGTATTGGTCTAAATGAGACGGTAGAACTTGTCATCATTTTTGGAGTAAACCAACGGAACTTAAATAATATTACTAGAGACATAAAAAATTCACGTTTTCTTTTGGGCACAAGCTATAGTTCAGACAGTTGGAAGGTCTGATATCATAGTGAACCAAGTTAATTTATTTCCTGAAACATGGTAACGGTTTTCTTTTACACTAAACTAAATGTATATATGACAATATAAATACGATATAAGAATGTAATAAAATGTATATATGATTCTACAAACACGATCTAAGAATGTTATACAATATATATGAATATCAATTCTAAAGTTCAGGGATCGTATCTGAATTTAGGCTAATATTTTTCGAGCATTTAAAGAAAATGTACTTGGTCCACTATCGCCCTCCAATTGTGAGTACATGTCGTTTTCGCAAATAGCCTTAGACTTATATGTATGGCGACGATTTTGTCACGAAAAAATTTTTGCCCCACTTTGTTTCAGTGTCTTACGTGTACACCTGCAGCTCAACTTCATTGCTATTGGCAAGAGGCTTTTGTGCAGAGTTGTTATTCATTCGACTGTGCCAATCAGTGCATGGATAACTGCGACACAACACGTCTGTGATTTGCGGGTTTAACCTCCAGACGTTCTATGTTAGGGCATACAATCACTGACCACATAGCAGAGATGCAGGCGCGCACGTAAGGCACTGAAACTAAGTGCTGCAAAAATCTTTTCGCGAAAACTACCGGGCCCTACGCATGACGCATTAAAACAAAATGTTGCAAAAATTTCTTCGCCATAAAATCGTCGCTCTAGTTATATGACACCTCCAGAGGGAGCTGAGCCAATAATAAAGATGGATGCTGGATCACTGTATTAGCAAGCAACCAATGAGAAACTACTGTGGGCTTGAGTACACATATATTCTTGGAGGCTAGTCTACAGAACAAATAACCCACGAATTTTCCGGTTTATAGGTATCAGTGATCCTATTACTCGTCGTATGCCTTAGAGGTAAAAAAAATAATAATTTGTGGCGTGCGAAGAGGAATTGTCTCAAAGAAAATGTTTTCATTAATAAATCACTCGTATCCGTTGTGCCTTCGACTAAATTGTTATTAAAAATAAAATAAATATAGTTATATTTGACGGGATTGTATTGGCGAAGTTAAAAATTAAGGACATACAAAGCGCAGCGATGCTTAACACATCCCTGAAAAAATCGTACACACTTTTTTTGCCAACATACCTCCTTAAACTTGCAGTCGTTGGTATTCTTGTGGAATGTCGCTTTGAAATTAACATGTTAGATATCGAGTAATAAACAAAAAAAAATTTTAACACTTTCTCAGCTTCGTGTATAACACTTTCAATTCGGAATAGTTCCATTGAAAAAGAAATGTATTGATTCTTCACTTAAATTTTAAAACACCACGCCTACAATTATTTTATGCAACATATATGTATTATCGTACGGCTGCTCAATTGACAAAAAATATTTTCTGTATTTTTGGCATAGTGTCTAATTCTTATTGGGGTATAAAAAGCACTCTTAAAAACAGCGATTTTGTAAAGTTATATTTGAAAAACAAATTTAAAAAATTATATATTATATATTTATTTCAAATAAAAAAATATATTCTTACAAAACAAAAATCAAAAGTGAATATAAATAACACGTTACTTAAAGTAACAAAAATGTTTACGACATTAGAATGGCGTGAGATGAATTTATTGGAAATGTTAATAAGGTTCTCTTCTGCGACAATTTTAACTTTTAAGACATAATTTTACGTTAAAATAGTTACAAGTTAATAGCGCGTCACAAGTTAACAAAAGCGTATGTATGTTAGAAATTAATACTTTTTCGCTTCCGTGACTTCAAGAAACTCTTAAGAGTTCAAACACTCTATCCGAATTTCCTGAATGAAATTTGTAGGGAACATTGATTTGAAATAAAGAATTAATAATTTTGATAAAATATGACTATATTCAACACTTTACTTTACATAATTAACACGTTACATTTCATAACATATAGGCCTAACAAACCCATAAAATATTTACAAAATATCGATGGAAGAAACATACCATCTGAATAGCCTTAAATTAATTATATTTCCACTGGTGGGTACACATGAAAGCATTTCTATTCTCAATGTTGAAACACTTAATCTGCGTATCCACGAAAGCTGTCAAATTATTCGCGTAACTATTAGCACTTTTGAAACCATATGACAGTTTACAATATGACAACTGTAGTGTGCATTCAGGCATTCTTTATAAGCGCCTATGTACTGGCATGAAGTTCCGGTTCACATCCTTTCACGTCACAACCTTGTCTGGATACGTTAATGTTTATAAAGGCCTGTTCACAATTGCGATGTCCGAAGTTGTGTCCTAGGACAAGAATGCGCTGATTGGCGCACGTGACTCTGTGACGTCACATCAGTGTCCGAAGTTACAGTGTCTTAGGACAAACTCGGTCCTAAGACAAATATTAAGCAATCTTAACTTTTGTCCGAAGTTGTGTTCTAAGACAGAAGAAAATTTCAACTATTTTCGCGGGAATTCATAACTAGATATAAAATCGAAAACATTGAAATCAAACACGGAAAAAACATAAGGTTTACAAACCAGCAGGAGCTGTGCAAAATATTAATTAATCACAGTTTTCGACCAGTTTCGGCCATAATAAATGTGAACAGCGAGGGCGAATCTAACCACGAAGTTCGGATACGTCCACGTATATACTGCCACGGTCACGTCTGTGGACACGGCCATATGTAAATAGGCCTATAATCTTGGCTGTTGACTTTTCAAATATTACATGGATGATCGTGTACAGAATATAATACATAGATATTTTGGAATAGGTACTTAACAATTATTAAATAACCACATGAAAAAATAATAAGGATCTGCTTTCATAATATTATAGGGTAAATCGATGGACCTTATATCGTGATGTAACTTAATATCGTGATAAAACACTTTCCGGGCTTCACAAAACTGGGAAGGTTCTGTACAACAAGTTCCCTAGGTTACCAACAGAGAGCAGGCAAGTGTAATTTCGGCAATAAGGGACCAATGCACGATATAAAAGATCGCAATTAAACTGCTTAGTATGTTTCCGGTACTGAAATTCAAACGGAGTAGGGTTGGTTTACTTTATACCCCCTAAGTATTCGTTCCTCCGACATGTTCTATGAGTCTTCTTTTTACAACTACCTTTACGATATCAATAGAGGACTTAACATTCATAAGGGGCTAAGTGCCAAAATGTAAGTTTCGAGATAATGACGAAAACAGTATATTGCGACAAACAAATGAACAAGGTATTACCCAAACGCGTTCACATATTTTTACAATAGGAAAGTAATAAATAGGAGCAATGGAACAGTAATTAATACAAAACACTTATGAACATAAATATATATTTTTTCAATAAACTAGAATGTGTTGATGTTACTCCAACCATGTAATTGTGCTGATGTACGGCGCGCATGAATATCACTAGGAGATAGCACTTTAGGTATGTCTTCGACATGTTTTGGCACATTTCTATGTACCTAACTCATTTTTCTCCAAAATGGTACCTAGCCCCTTTTGAATGTTAAGTCCTCAATTATATGTCGCTACGAGATCATTATTATTAAACTTTAATAATATTAAACGCTTCCAAATTTTTCTGTTGCCGCTGAAATTCTTTTTAAAGTAGTTTTTTTTTGTAGGACATCGCCCACATGACTGGTAGAGTGATGGAACGTTTCTCCAGTGCATGCGAAACGTGACGGTGCAAGGAGGATGAGAGGAGAGACCCGAAAGACCGTAGTGGAACCAGAGATACTGCTGTGTTGGTGACCTTGAACATGACATTCGCAGAGAGTGTTCACGCCCAGACATCGAACCGTAGTAGAAGAGTTGTGTAAGGTAAACCTCTTCACTAGTGTTCCTGGGACAGAGTATTACACGAGTCCTGTTGAAAGGTTTAGATCCTGGCTCGCAAAAAATTTGGCACGGGAGTTCAAATTGACAGACGACACCTGAGGCGATATCCTTAGAGCCTGGACAGCCCGGCTTTGAATTCCGGTAAAGTTTAGTAAAAAATAATTAAATTCATTGTCATAGATGTAAACATAATTTTTCGGGTTCTCAGGGAAATAACTGTGGAAAAAATGGCACTGACATAATTATATTTAGTACTATAAATTCTTTAAATAAAGCAACAAAAGGCAAGATTATTATTTTAAATAACTGCAAAGTATTAAAGGTTCAGTTTTCTGTGCCATTTTGTCAAAACGTGTATTCATGACAGGTTAAGTATGTCCTTGAGTTATTTTCACCCAGTTTAGCATTCTGTACCAAATGATCCATGTGAAACTATTGCGAGTCTGAATCAGGTATACATAAATAAAGTGAACAAAACTTCAAGACATAACTACATAAGGAATTAGGCCAACCACAAAAATTAAATTAAAAACAACAATGATTAGAAACAAATAACTATAAGCCTGGAAATTTCGCGATTTCTACAACCAGCCGCCACGGCTCCTGTCCTGCATACAGTGTGATATCAGCTACATATTCAATGGCTACAGCTTCAGCGAGTGGCCATTTGTACATCTGACAAGGTAGCGGAGGAGTCAGTGAGTGTTTTCATGCAGGTCTGCTATTGGTTCATAGCCCTCAAATGAAGAGTTTCAGAAACAGTGACCCAATCGTGAAAGTAATAAACGTGTACAAGAGTTTGAAATATAACTTCTCCTTGAATTAATTCGCGAAATTTCCGGGTCCCTACAAATAATCAAACAAAAACAGTCCAGGGCACAACAGACAAGGCAGCACAGATGACTGCTGAGACGCAGACAAGGATACACACAAAACAAGTTTAGCAATGATGACGTCACAGGAACAAGACTAGCCGACATCACGACGATAGAGAAAAACACGTGAGTTTTACTTGGACGAATTTTCTGCAACGATCCAGGAGACAGGAGCTGAACATTTGTTCCCTTTTTCAGGCAAACTACATTTAAAAAAAAAATTAAATCAGTGGTATGTATTTTTCTAGCGCAGCCAATGAGAGCTGAACTATCTTCTGTAATATTGTATAACCAATGTTTTTAGTTTCTTCAAACAAAAACTCGTAAGATATTGGTAAAACTATTTTTTATTTCTGTACTACGCGAAGAAATTCGCAAATTTTTATAGCAGTAATACACATTTTAAACGCCTGTGATAAGAAATTAGGTAGATTTTAATAACAGACTAAGATATAAACTTTATCAGCTTAATCGCCCTGCAACAGTTTACAATTTTGTTGTTTCTGTAAATATATATATATATATATATATATATATACATATACATATACAGGATGTGTATGTAGTATACACACACACACACATATATATATATATATATATATATATATATATATATATATATATTTATTTATTTATTTATTTACACACACATACACACACATTTATTTATAAGTTTCTTCTCGCAGTTTCACATATGTTTAATTAATGAAAAAAAAGTTTGTATAACTGTGTTTCAAAATAATGTTTCCGTTAATTAAACAGACATTTCAGGAAATTCACGGAAATGTTTAATAGTGTAACATGTCTGTATATGACGTTAACCATGGTAACCATCCTTCAATCACACAAGGTGCATGCCGCAAGACTGTTTTAAAATTAAAACTACTGTGGCAAGAGAGATTCTTGTGATTTTACACTGTCTCTCTATCTAATGGAAATCCTATGCTCTACCTAAAAATGTTATAATAATACTGTTATTAGAGTCACAGTTTTGTCGCGAAAAGATTTTGCAACCGTTTTGTTGCAATGCCTTAAGGGCGCCGCCTACCCGCGCGTGAGAGGCTCAAAAGCGACGGAGCAGTAAGGTCGACCTTGAAGCGCGCATCAAACGCCGCGTCGCCTCAACGAGCCAAGCGCTGAACTAGCGTGCAAGCTTCCCGCCGAACGGTTTTTACTATGGGACATTAAGCGGTGAACATATAATTTTATTATTGGAAAGTCTGAAACTAAGTTCAGTGCAGGTGGCAGTCTGAGTTTCACGTACATCCGGTTAGTATATTTTGAATTACGGAAGCCTGAAAAGACCCTTTTAGCCAGAGTGGAGGGCTTGGAAACCGTGTTTTTAATTAGCGTAGCGTCTTAACAACGAGGTTCCGACCTTGTCTGAAGTTTGTTTTCTTTTCGTACGTTGGCACAATGGGCACACGTGGAATATTTTCGTAGAAAAAACCTGTTTACGAACACACTGCAGCGCATTTGAAGAGTTGGGTAGGCGGCCGTCTTAAGTGCACATCAGCAGACCTGCTCCATGGTTACTGGTAGCGTATTTTTGTTCAGACTGGTGTCTCGTTTGACTGAACCAATCAGAGTAAGAAGATTGTGGCACCATACGTCTGTGATTTGAGAGTAGAAACCCATGACAAGAGACAGTTAAAACATCCAATCACAACCATGATGCAGAGCTACAGATGTGCACGTAAGACATTGAAACCAATTGATGCAGAAATCTTTTCTCTATAAAATCTTGGCTCTGTATATATAAGACGTCCTGCCAATGCTAGGCAAGACGCTATGCATTTATTTAAAGGCCTACATCAAACGTAATGGATATCGCGTAAAATATTCTCCGTCTCCGCGAAGTATTCCTTTCTCTAGCTGAACATATTTCGTGCTGCGCCGTTATTTTATCTTGTGAGGCAAGTGCAAGAAGAAGCGTGCATACAGAAGATACCTTTCAAAATACAAAATGTTACAAGTAGGTTTTCTTAACTTTGTTTTTAATTTCAATTCTTTCAAGCTCAGTAATTCCAAAAGAGTAAACGTGTTTACGGAGCAAAACAAAAGTTAACGTCATTCAATTTCATCAGTATACATGTGCGCAATTACACTTCATACAATTACATTATGAATACAGATGATGGTATACAGCAAAAATGTTTTGTGCCGACATAGGCTACCATTCAAAACACTGTAGTCTCTTGCAACATAATAATTCGGTGATATACTATTGACACATCGTGGCTATCTGCAGACCAATAACAGGAACATATATTACAATATCGGGATTCTTATTGGCTCATTCAAATAGGGAACATCTCCACGTACAAGCTAAGGCCAGTAATCTTCTGATCAGCTGAACGTGTGTCGAAATACAGAAAACTAGTCAAATTTTCCCGCGATAAACCATAATCTATATTCAATTTCATGAGTATACATCATTGTGGGAGCAACCTTAGCAAACGTTAAAAATACCTAAGCGTGTTTGACAATGCCAGTGTTCTTTTCGATCGCTCTTAGGTATGGCAAACAAAACAACTTCGCACTCTTAAAAAAAAACTACATAAATATAGCTGGAACCG
This sequence comes from Medauroidea extradentata, assembly GCA_003012365.1. Lineage (NCBI taxonomy): Eukaryota > Metazoa > Arthropoda > Insecta > Phasmatodea > Phasmatidae > Medauroidea > Medauroidea extradentata. Next base: position 20,802 of record PNEQ01117848.1, read on the forward strand.
GACGCGTCGGCTCAACCCTAATTTCGTACGCGTTAACGCATTCCGCCTCTTTTCAAGTCTTCCATTCAGGGTAGAAGCACAGACGCTCCAGAGAATAAAAAAAATAGTATCCCGCAACAGACGCTGGGAGTGCTCTTAAGAGTTAGTTAAGTCGACTCCAATGCGTGCGTTAAACACCGCTTCGCCCCTAAGTGTAGAGTACTAAACTAGCGTGCAGTGTTTTCGTAGAAAGTGGTTTCCAATAGGACTTTAAGCGGTGACCCTATTATTTTATTTGTGGAAATTTTGAGGTAAAGTCCAACGCAGTTTGCCATCATTTCGTTTTACAGATACGGTTGGTAGTTTTCCAGATACAGCAATCTATAAAAGTAATTTTTACCACTTTTGAGAAGCTTGGTGATTACGTTTTAAATAAGTTAGCGATATTTTTAAAACGCTAGCGACATAGTTTTAAGTGTGTCTTCTTTTCGTAGACATACATATTGAAAACACGTTTAATAATTGTACGTGAAAAAACACTTTTCGTACCACGCTACATCGCATCTCATGCTCCAGGTCCAACTAACTCTTAACTGGAGAAGTGTTTTTAAAGTGTCATACGTGGAGCCAGTGATTTTTGGTGAAAATAATTTTGCAACTTGTTTCAGTGTTTTATGTGCACATCTGCAGCTATGCTTCACAGTTATTGGCGGAGTTTATTAGGGCATAGGCTTCGCTCATTTGACTGTGCCAATCAACGTTAGGTTGCTGCGACACCACACATCCGTGATTTGCGAGTGTAAACCCCGAGACATTGAAAGTTAAAAACATCCAATCGCTGACCACGAGGCAGAGCTGCACATAATGCATTGAAACAAATTGTTGAAAAATTATTTTCTCCGAAAATCACTGGCACTAGCCATACGGTACAATATCGTCGCAGAGGCAAACGAAGAGTGTAACAGGCACTCGAAACTGAGATACGGAAAACGAAGCCCTAAGACGGCCGCCTGGTGAAGGGTCTGCGATGGGGCGCTACGAGCGACGTCGGCCGGCACATGTATTGTAATATCGCCTCTACGGCCAAAGTCGTAAGCGCGCACGCAGTGTTGCCGCTGTGACGTTTTTACTGTGGGACTTTAATCGGTGACCCTGTCATTTTATTGGACGCGTCACTGCAGTAAACTCCAATGTAATTGTAGACCTCAGTTTCGTACAAATACGTTTCGTATATCTTGAGAAACAACAGCTTTAAAAGCCGCTTTTAGCCATGTTTAAGGGCTTTAAAATAATGGTTCCGATGTGCAAGGCGTCTTGAAAGTCACATTCACAAGTTGTCCGACGTGTGTTTTCTTTTCGTAGATAAGCATTATGAACACAAGTTTACTTGGTCCCTTCAGTTCCTTCCTGATTAAAAATTTGGCAAGAATAATTTGAATATATTTCAATAAGAACCTATAGCTAACTATACTATACATTTCATTATGTACTGTACATTGTATTAAAAAAAATTAAAGCGTAACTATGAAATAATTGAGCTAATTTATATTTTGAGTTAAGAATTCTCTCTTGCCAAATAATTAATACTAAATAACTCCCAATACCGATTTAATCCGTTTATACGCACCTAATAGCAAAATGTAAGGTTTATATAGAAAAAAATTGCCAGTTATTCTTTGCATCCTTCATTTATTAAACAAAAACATATATTATTAATGAAGAGGTCACGCAGCCTCTTAAGCGAAAATTGCTGAAGTTTTTTTCCCTCCATCTGACAACATATGCAACGAAAAATAAAGATTACAGTAAAATAATAATGAATTGAAATAATACAGTTCTACCCAAGCATTAAAATTAGCAAATAGTAGTTGTTTTCTCTCTTATTTTTTTCGTTTTTTTTTCTTAGTCTGATTCTAAAATTTCTGGGACGATATTTATAGCAGTGGCGTACGTCCACAATAGTACAGTTTGTAAACAACCATGCAGAGGTACCAATGACTAAAAATTAAAATTGTACTACACTACAGTAATTGTTCTGAAGCTGGTATTAAATTGGTGCAGTGGTGGCTCGTGGGTTGTTGCCAGGTAGGGCTGCAGTTGCCCAGAGCTGTACAGGGTTGTACGCTGGTTGACTACAGCCACTGACACGCTGATGTGCAGGTGCCCCTTACTACTGAGTGGTCACAAAACATCTAGTAGCCGGCAAATATTTCATGGTCGTTGGTCTGCGGTGCGTTCATCAAGAGTGTACAGTTCCGTCTATCTGCAGCCCCACATGGCAACAACCCACGAGCCGCCACTGAATTGGTGTAAATTGTAGCCATAGATTAGCCTACTTCGGACTTCTTCGGCGAAAAATAAGGTTCTAGTTGTTTACCATGGGAGTTGTGACTACCTTATATGTGCCCTGAGGCGCGGGAAAAGCGTTGCAATGGCGATTTACGTTGGCAACACGTCCAGTCGCCACGCTACACGATGACTGCATTGCAACATAAAATACTTGCCTCGGTTCAAGAAGGCGTGATACACGAATTAATATTGAACACATTTTTGAAGGTCTCTAATTTTTTTGAAGTTGGCATGAAAAAGGGCAGGGGGGAGAGGTAAGCCTAAGGAGAAATGTTTGATAACTTTATAAAAAAAACTTTATAATGAAGAATGAACTTCTGGTGCATTTGTGACATTGAAATTTCGTGTTTTTATTAGCGGCGTAAGAAACGGCACATTAAGCAGTGCAAGACTTTGGCTAAATTTTCGCTAACTAAGTTACCAAAAAATATATAATCTAGAATCGCCGTTTTTTCTTTTTTTTTTTTTTAAGTTTTAGTTTTTCTATAAACTTCCTTTCCCATATTATAAATGTCGTGGTAACTAAAAGTTTTATTGAAAATAAACCACGTGAAGTGAGGATTTTTTAAATATATATTTAGCCTGTAATACTAACACAAGTGGGGTTGGTAATTAAAACAGTTTAGAACTAAATTAATAATAAAGTTAGTTGTAGTTTTTCAGGAAATTTGTACGTCAAAAATAATTGCAAAATGATAAAAGACTCTCCTAAAAAACACGTAAATGTTTTTTTTTTCAGCATAAAAAATCTGCTATTTAAGCTTTAATTGGCGGTGAAGAAAGATTTATTTACACAAACCAAACAGCCTCAAACATATTTTCTTATGCTGTAATATGTAATTTATACTTCCACAAATCTTCAGTTTTATAACAACTTAATTGTCGATTCTTCAGATGATACTGACGTTTCTCGGAACTCGATCATTCCCGAGTCACGGTGTGTGGAACTTTCCCATTGCAGTGTGCATCCGCATTGGGTACGTGACGCCGCTGTATCCAGCTGATTTCGTGCTGTGTCATTCGCACTAATGTCCTGCCCGACTAGTTTATTTCTTGTTTCTCTCATGTCGCGCCGTCAAACAGGCTCTCGGCGTTCTGACGTGCCCTTGCACGGTTCTCTGCAGTTATTACACCGTAAAAAATAACTTCCTATACACTATTGGAAGTTTTTAACCCATTCAAAGTGTGGGGTACTTCCAATACTTCAGATTGTTAACAAGTGTTGATTATTGTTATTAAACAAGTCTCGCGACGTCAGTAAATCTTTGAATGTTTCCTAAAAATGTACAGGAACTATATTATTATTGATGCATGCGAAAACAATTTTACTGTGTGCATAATTTAACACTCCTGTGCATCGGCGTGGTAGATTTACAAATTATTTTTACTATGTACAACAGATACGCTACGTATGAATGTTTCCGCCGAACATGGTTTTATACACATTCATGTCATAGTTTGTACTGAGTTCTGTGACAATTCAGTTCTGGTGAACGAGTGAGGACTAGCAGTACTTCGCATTGTATAAAAACGAAAATAATAGACTACAAACTTCAAACTTTAGTACGTCCCTATAGGCTAAGTTTAAATCTTCAGCTTGATTGCCTGAAACATGATTTTCGGGCCCCTCTAAATGGCTACACTGTTAAAAACTTCGTAAATTTACGGATAACTTTACGGAAATGTCTGTTTAATTAACGGAAACATTATTTTGCTATACATAATTTCGTTTCATTAATTAAACATATGTAAAACTGCGAGAAGTAACTTAAAAAAAGTAATAATAAAAATAACCGTACGCATTGATGTGCCTGCATCCTAGAGAAGTCCCATAATTATGCGAGTTTCTATAGGTGGAGTTAGTTGCCTTCCATAAATTAACGGGCACTTCTGGGGAACTTTTTACCAGCACTTATCCGTAAAAACAACTAAATTATTTTTAACAGTGTAAAAACATTTTTATCGGATTCGTGAATAAAAAAAATTATAACCAGTATTGGACTACACTCCATATTTCTCAAAAAAAAAACTAAAGGGCCATATCCTCTCAAAGCCCGTAAGAAATAGAATAACAGAAAAGCTCCATACACCAGTTAAGTGTTTTGTTTTGCTCATAGAGGTGAAGATGTGTTACATTTTCCTAGAGATGGTGAAATTTCCGGAAATAAATGACCTGCACGTTAGAATCAAATATCCTATGGATAATCAAGTCCCAACCATTTGTCCACTAGCTGCTACTTAGTGGAACAGCAGATGATGAACGAATAGACAGGGCTTGAGTATGCATAGGATATTTGATTCTAACATGCATGTCATTGAATTCGCGAAATTTCACCGTCTATACATATGTCGGTCAGCGGCACCCTTACCACTCAATTTATTTTGTACCTCGCGCGCGCACACACACACACACACACACACAAGCTGTTACGTCTTTTTATAAGCCTTAAAAGGTGTGTCAAACAAGTATTATTGCGAAATGTACCTCAAATGAACCTGTATTTGAATTATAGTTAGAGATGAAAAGAATCCGAGATCTCTAGTTCAACACCAATGCAGACGTTCGCAACCCTAGACACACTGAACACTGCTCAGAGAAAAAGTTTTGATACAGTCAACCATATTATGTACGTTTGTATTCGGCGAAACGAGTAAGTTACGTAGTTGAGTTAGCAAAAATTTTTGTTGGCTGAAAAATTTATGAAACACGTCACTATTTTTTTGTGACATAGTGTGTATTTAACAGGAACAAATTCTTATCTTCAGGTAACACACAGTAAAAACACGTTATTTGCTACAAAAAAAAAAAGGTTCGTTTAAATATAATTCTCTAGCAAGTAACTTCGCTTCGAAGATATTTAGCTTAAAGATAAGAGTGTTTTGCGGCCCTTTAAGAGGGCGTGGTAGATAAATAAGCGCTGAATTCTTCAATTGAGATCTACGTTTTTTTAAGTCAATATAAAATAACTACAAAACAGCTATCCTTGATTATTATGTTTGCCAACTTTATGAGCAAACATTTACCCAGATTGATGTATTTGCAAGCGTGATATCTTGCGCCGCAATTAAATGTACGACATTTCGACGTCAGAGATTGTTCTTCAGATATATGTTAATGGGGAAAAATTTTTACTCAGAAGGTTGGCAAATACTGTTGTCTAGTATTGCTGGTTTTGATTTTTGCAAGTTGGCTTCGAGAAACCTACAATTCTGAACTGATGCATTTAGCGCCGAATTACGTACCGTGCACTCTTAACTACGAGTTCTCAAGAGCCGATAAGGGTGAACTGAGCCAGGATTCGAACCCAGAACCTCTCACACCGTATACCGGCGCCTAACCGACTTCGCTACGGAGGCTGGCAGCAAATATAGAAAACATACGTTTTGTGTCACATTTTCTGCACAAAAATATCACAAATATCTGCACACCACAAAGATTTCAAATAAGTTATCTTACTAAATAACACAATTTTTGTTACCGTTACAGAAACTTTTAAACAAAAATGTTCTTTGCGAGAAAGTAACTTTGCAGTGGCTCGTATCGAAACATTTTGTTATGGCAATGAATGCGTTTTACTGTGCAAAATCAGGCAGGCAACCAAATATTTGGTTGAGTCAACGTTTACACTGTTGTTTCGCCACGTGCGGACTCGTGTACACTCTAAAAATAGTTTGTAAATTTGCCACACGTGCGTATAGGAGCGCTAAGAAAGTAGCTGTTGTAGAATCGTTTCCCAGACATCCATGGTAGCACTCATAAACTTTCTTATAAAAAACATTTGAATATAAATTTACCAGACTTGTAGTGTAATAACTGTAAAAGTTTGCGTAACTGTCCCATACTGCATTTGGTTAATTACTACCTAAACATTTTAGGAAGTTTTTTTACAGTGTACGGTTGACTGCACGAGACGTTTTCCCCTGTGTGCCAAACACTGGGTGTCCATTGTGAGGATCCGGCGTGCTCAACCTACCTTTAATATTCTCGCGACGAATGCCTCGAGAGAGGAAGTGCTCATGATGTCACCACATCGTCCGTCACACACCCGAAAATACACCCGTGCAGCTTCAGGCATGCGAACGAAACACTCGGCGGTAAATTCCGCCCGCAGTGTGCAACCCAGCCCGCGCCGTGCGATGCAGCGTCTTTCAAACGCTTCTTGCCAGTTTCGATGCGAGCGCGAATTGTAAAATATCCACCACCAAAAAAAATCGTTTTTTATACTTGTTAGCTACCTCTGATAATATTTTCGACCAGTTAAAAATATATACTTATCTTAAAGTTAGGGACGCCTGATTTTCGCGAAATGTTTCCATGTTTGTTTCTTGTGCACATCTGCAGTTCTACCTTATGGTGTGTTAAGACCATGCTAGCTTGTTTCTACTTTTTTTCGTTAGTTATACATTTAAAGCTTAAGGGTGCGGCAACAACAGTTTTCAACGTCACTTTTTTATTTTTTTTACTTATACCAGATATATTTTATCTCATTTTAGACATCAAGTGTGACTAACTTTTGCTCTTATGAAATTTTTTTATCTCTCATAGTTTTTGCGTAATGACTCGTAAACGTCAAAATTTGCATTTTAAGGTTTGTTGACAGACACTAGAACTAACCGACATACCAAACCGAAAAAAAAAAAAAAAAAAAAAAAAAAAAAAAAAAAAAAAAAAAAAAAAAAAAAAAAAAAAAAAAAAAAAAAAAAAAAAAAAAAAAAAAAAAAAAAAAAAAAAAAAAAAAAAAAAAAAAAAAAAAAAAAAAAAAAAAAAAAAAAAAAAACAGAGAATAATCATGTTGTAGGCTACGACGTCTTCTATGTAAAAATTAATTATAATTTTTTTTTGTGTTTTTTTAATATTGATTTTTAAAATTTTTAGTTTCAAATTTTAGTTGGTAATTATTTCTAAATACAAAAATTTATTATTTTTAGTTTTTATGTAGGAGATGTTGTAGCTTACAAAAGTTTATTCACCGATTTCTGCTATTGCCTCTTCTACGAATCTGTCATATAAACTTCTATACCCACTGGTACACATTAGGGAGGAATCGAGTTCGATCCCAGGCTCCAGCCATCCTGATTTCGGGATTTCCATGGTTTTCAGAAATCGCTTCAGGCAAGCTCTGGAATGGTTCCTTAGCAAAGATCATGGCCGACTCCTCCCCCAGCTTCTGATTGTACCAAGTTGTGTGTCGCCGTCTCTAAAGATCTCGCTGTCGATGAGACGTAAAGCCCATTTACCATACCTTACCTTCCATGGGTACAACAGGATAGCAGACATTAGGTATCGTGTGAGCCGGACATTAGAAGTACCAATTACCGGCAACAACCAACGATCCTCCAATGACTGTTAGATGTTTATCCTGTGCGCAGAAGGTAGCGACGAAACTACGGCGGTTACACGGCAGCGACGTAGTCATCTACATCGAGGGAGACAACAATACTTTCACTTGCATGTACAGAAGAGAACTTCTGACTGGAATGAAGGAAAAATGAGGAAGTAGTTCAAAAATTAGACGTTTCTTGTGTTAAATATAGAGGCCGTAAAAATTCGCGTGTTCACTGACATGTAGGCTAGCCTCTAAGAATATATGTGTAATCGTGCAGACAGCAGCTGTTTATTAGCTGCTCGCTGACACAGTGAAATGGGCCTGCATTCAGTTACAGTTTTATTATTGGCTCGGTTACTTCCAGGCAGTATCGAGAAAGTCATTGGCCAATTGTGAACGTGATACAGACCTATAGTTATTTGAATTCTAGCTTGCACCTAAAAGAAAACGCGAATTTTTCAGGTCTCTAGTTATATAAATAACGTAATTAAAAAAATAATTTGCGATGTAAGGTAGATATTCATCAGTTAGTTGTGTAGTGCATGAATACTAGACAAGCTATTGCAGATATTGAGTATAACTATTTTGTTAAACGGTTGTGAATCGAAGGAAAATAAGTGGTGCATATTGTGTTGTAACTAGTTTGGGATATTATACTAGTAAATAAATTAGAAATTTTTTCTTAAGGGTGTTAAAGAGGTGAAAAATTATGATTTTGTATTTTTATGAAATATTGTTCGTTTTATGGACGTTACTTGAGAGTAAATTTCCTCGTACAAAAGTTTTAGCGTCGCCAGTTTTCCCATAATGACATTTCAATGTTAAAAATTTGCGTATTCTTACTTCTTACAAAACTAGAAAACAAATAAACACAATGAAATTAAATAATGTCCGAGCTACTGCCTGACGTATGTAAAATCCCACTTCAAATAATTTATTTATTTAAAAAAATAATTCTAAAATCTGCAATTTTTTTGTTACTAGTTTTTTTCTACATTCGTGTTTTATAATAGGTTTATGTATGTTTCACGCCGTAGAATGTGACATGTAATTTTGATGTGTTTTTTTTTTATTTCATTATTTTTATTGTTTTTAAAGTTTTGTATGGGTTAAAAATATCAACATTTTAACTTTGAAGTGCCATTGGGGGAAAACTGAGCGAATTATTTTTCCTTTGAGTGGAAAATGTACTCTTAAGTATTGTCTACAAAACTTACCCTATTATATACGAGGGTTATTATTTTTTCAACCTCCGATCGGCTGTAATAAAAAAAACGGGAATGACTTAGAAAATTATTTCAATGACAAAATAAACGTACATTTCTACACTATTTTTCAACATAATAACCGTGCAGATTGAGGCATTTGTCGTACCGATGCACCCACTTTCCGATACCCTCTGTAAAGAATAATGCCTCTTGCCTATTCAGCCTTGTCCCCCGAAACCTCTTGTTGCATCGGTACGACAAATGCCTCAATATGCACGGCGGTTATAGGGAAAAATAGTGAAGATGTACGTTTCTGTTGACATTAAAAAATAATTTCCTAATTCATTCCCGTTTTTTTTATTACAGCCGATCGGAGATTGAAAAAAAAAAACCTTCGTACAAATATAAAATTATATTTTCTCCCTATTTGAACGCCTATTACAGTTGAATTTAATATGTTCTTTACCGCTGGTTGCACCCAGGATAAAATCTTGTAAGTATAAGCATTTATTATAATTGTTTGCCTTGTTCCGTACAACTCTGCACAGCCATTACTTTCTTTAGTGATAGGGTACTTGCATTTCCGAACAGGTTCCGCCGGTTTTAATTGCAATATTCCTATGCATATATGTTATCCTCTATGGTATGTTTCATTACAGATGGAATTGGAAGCATAAACATTAAAATTGCAGTTTGCTGAGAGAAATGTTTATGGTAAAACAACTTCTTCTTGCTCCAGTAAGGAAAGAGGCGCGTTAAAAGTATTTCAGCATGCAATTAACATAACTGTCATCCATGCTGATTGCTTCGCTGATAAGTCACCGGTGAGTAGCGGATATTTTTGTTGGGCTTGTTCGATAAATACCAAGCTGAGGATTTCTCCGGTTAGTTGTCTGGCATAGTTACATAAATTTGCATTTATGGCTGCCGAGTATCATTCGACCAACATTTACAGACAGATATTTGCTCTCATAATACCGTAAACCTCTGCTCACTTTTGTTCGTAACTTTAGTAAGCTACAAATATAGATGATGGTTTATCGCGGGAAAACTTGACTGTTTGCTAGATTTCAACACAATTTCAACCTACCAGAACATTACTGGCTTTCACTTGTAGCCAGTAAGAATCCCGATTTTGTAATATTTGATGCCTGTTATTGGTCTACAGACAGCTATGTTGTGTCATAAGTATATCGCCGAATCTGTATGTTGCAAGAAACTACAGTATTTTCAAGAATATGTTGGCACAAAACATTTTCGCGATATACCATCATCTTTAGCAATAAGTACATGGCGAGAAAAAATTGCTCTTCGAAATATATCGCGTAATCTACAGAGACATATCGATATAAAGTTGCGTGACTATACGTGGTATATTGTAGGCAAGAAATGGAAAATTTCACCGATTTTAATTTTTTCTCAAGTTAGATGTCAAACTGATATACATTTCTACCATACTTGCATTTGGAGCACAGTTAATAAGACACGCAGGTGGAAATTTTGAATCAGCAGTAAATCTGCACGTAAACCAGGGCGGGGTGAGGTAAGGGTTATACGGCGCTTTAACAACGAGGTCTTATGCTTGTTCAAGTGCGCTAAAACCGTAATTTTATATTTTTATGAAATATTGTTAGTTTTGTAGACGATACGTGTGAGTACATTTTACTCTTACGAAACAATTTTAGCTCTCATGATTTTCTCATAACGGGGTGTCGAAATCAAAATTTTTCTTGTTACACTGCCATGCAAATAGTGACAATCAACTGGCCTACACAAACAAAATAATTCACAGTAAAATTTCATCCCATCAGCTATGCAATAATGATTTTAAAATCCCACAACTTAATATTTTAAATTTTAAAAAAATCGCAAACGTACAGAAAAGGTTTTTAATTCAGCAATTTTTTTTAAGTACAATAACAGTTCGCGGATTTTTTCAAATGTCTTATTACGTAGCCCATATTATATTATTTCACTGTGAATTATTTCACGTACATAAGTCAATTGGTTTTCACTATTTGCATGGCAGCAGAACATGCAAATTTTGACTTTGACCGTTATGAAAAAACTACGCCAGCTAAAATTGTTTTGTAAGAGGAAACTGCACTCACAAGTATCGTCTACAAAACTAACACTATTTCATATAAATATAAAATTACGACTTTATCGCACTTGAACAGCCTTTAAGGGCCGATGAGGGCGAACTGAGGTGAAGGTACAACGCAACATACACGCCCGAGCCAGGATACGAACACAGGATCCCTCGCACCGTAGGCCGGTGCCTAACCGACTTCGCTAAGGAGGCCGGTTAAGTAAACAAGGGTTGCGTCTCGTTGCATCAGGGCTTGAATGAATCTAGCTAGAGTAACAGTCAGTACTTACGAGAGAGCCTGACTAATAGGTCCTTCCGTTTCCCCTGCCCATTCATTCCGGCTCTGCTCCATACTCACCTCATGTCACCACCGCGATGTTCGGTTCTTATCTAGGTAAGCTGCGTTGGTGTATGTGAGGCACAAAATCGATGGAGCATTAAGAGTGACGTCGGTCAGCGTATGTAATGCAATATCGCCTCTACACGCAAACCCAGCAACTAGCGCGCAGAGTTTTACTGTTATTAATTTTCCCATGAGACTTTAAGCGGTGACCCTATTATTTTATTTGCGTTACCTATGGTTAAAATTCTAGCGCCTATTTCTGTTATTGTGTTTTTCAAATCCTGTCAGAATTTTCCTAGATACGGCAGTTTTAATGAAGCTGTTTTGAGCCATTTGGGGGTATTAAAAATCGTGTTTCCAATAAGCGATGCTAATTTTTAAACCGACGGAAACATAGTTTTAAATGTGTTTTCTTACCATAGATGTACAAACGTAATGCGCGTCGAGATGTTTCTTCCAAATGTGATTACTTGTAACTCGCTGCAATGCGTTTCAAACGCAGGTAGATAGGAATCTTAAGCACTGACCAAAATTTTTTCCCTTCACTCCACGATCTTAACTGAAAAGTAATATTATTTAAAATATAAGCAAAAATAAATTAACTGCCCTTTTCAGGCATGGATGAGAAGAAAAAAAATTTAACTCCCTAATTTTAGCGTCGGGATGTTACACGTAGTTCTAAAGGGGATTTTGCACTCAGATAAATTTGTCGTTCATAAAATCTTCGCCATTGAATGCGGCGAAAGATCACATCTTCGGTCGAGTGAATGTACAGATTGTCTTCAATCACATTCGAATTTAGTTTTCAGAAAAATCGCATTTACAAAATATTAACTGTAACACTACAAACAATTGCTGTAAAAATTACAAGAAATTGCTGAAATATATAAATATCAGTATTCCTAAATTCATCAAACAATATTTTTAATTATCTAGTCTGTTTCTCGTAAAATTTACAACAATTATTAGAAGAATCACTTGGCTCGTTGAGGCGACGCGGCGTTTGATGCGCGCTTCAAGGTCGACCTTACTGCTCCGTCGCTTTTGAGCCTCTCACGCGCGGGTAGGCGGCGCCATTAAGGCATTGCAACAAAACTGTTGCAAAATCTTTTCGCGACAAAACTGTGACTCTAATAACAGTATTACTATAACATTTTTAGGTAGAGCATAGGATTTCCATTAGATAGAGAGACAGTGTAAAATCACAAGAATCTCTCTTGCCACAGTAGTTTTAATTTTAAAACAGTCTTGCGGCATGCACCTTGTGTGATTGAAGGATGGTTACCATGGTTAACGTCATATACAGACATGTTACACTATTAAAAATTTCCGTGAATTTCCTGAAATGTCTGTTTAATTAACGGAAACATTATTTTGAAACACAGTTATACAAACTTTTTTTTCATTAATTAAACATATGTGAAACTGCGAGAAGAAACTTATAAATAACCGTACGCATTGTTGTCCCTGCATCCTATAGAAGTCGCATTAAATATGCTAGTTTCCATAAGTGGAGGTAGTTGCCTTCCATAAATTAACTGACTCTACAGGAGAATTTTGTACCTACACTTCTCCGTAAAACAACGAAAATTATTTTTAACAGTGCCACCTTATGTTTGTGGGAGTTTTTAGCAACTGTTGTTTAGTAGGCTACTCCTTAGTAACATACTAAAAAATTCCACCAGCATTTGGTACCACTTGAAATACTCTCATGTACTGTACATCGTTATAAATTTTAACGGAAATGTACCGTTAATAATTGGAAACGGTGTCCGTAAAAATTAAATACGGATATGTCCATAAGTCTGCGGACACTTTAACGGAAGAAATAGTAAGTTTACGGGTTTGGCAGCTGTAAATATTAAGGCTATAGTTTAATGACATCACCGGTAAATCTGCAAATCTGTAGAAATGCAATTGTAGCATTATAGACATGTAAGTATGGCTCAGTTCCGTGTGATGATACAATTCTACGGAAACTTCTGTCGTAGGCTATAAGGAAATACGTTTCCGTGAATTCACGGAAGTATCCGGAGGAATTTTTACCGGAAATTCCGTAAATCGACGGAGAAAAATTTTTACAGTGAGAGACCTGTGAATTTCGCGAATTCATTTGAGAAAGCGTTCGATTTCAGACAACTGTACACTTTAATGACTTTTATAATAAGGTCGCTGTTACTGAAACTCTACCTCGAGGCCTGTGTAACAATAGCAGACTCGCAGGAAAACACTCACTGACTTACGCGCCAGCTTATGTTTGCTCGCGTGGGCTGCCAGTTTTACCAGCCGAGGGCAAGTGCCGTTTTTCGCTGGCAGCGAAATGGCAGGACGGGCAGTTGCAAGTGGTTGTGATCACTCGAACGATATCTGGCAGTAAACAAGCATGTTGTTGTTTTGAAATACACCCGTGAAGGTTTGTTTTGAAAGTTTAGCATTGAAAACTGAATTTGGCTTCCCGACGTATTTCTGTAATTACGTTAATAAATACAAAAACTTTCGTTTAGGCCTAAAGTATGGTAAACAAGAGTGCGCAGGACTTCCCACGTAATCTAATATCGTCGGAGACGAAAGAATACACGTAGTGGAAAAAATACGTTTTTAATGGACCTTGTGATTTGTTTAGCATGCATTCTTCAGTACATAGGGCGAAGATTGATGCAACGTAAGAAGTTATGATGCTTACATTAAAATCGTCTTTGTAAATTTTTGCACGAATGGTCACACTAATGTAGTTTCACAATAGGCTACATTAGTCAGAGGCAATTCAGTTAGGTAGGGCTAAACTACTTTGCTGCTGACGAACATTAGAGGCTGGCTAATTTTTTCGTATGTATCACTGAGAGAAATAATTGTTTCATTATATACTAAATATATTTGTTTGGGTCATGTTTACTTCAGCTAAACAATATTTTGTTGGCAAGACCAAGCCTCGAGTCGTCCAAACTAATTTAATTATTTCCCTTGACCAAATTATTAATTTAAAAGCACTTTGTTTGGGCCAAACATATTTGGTTACTATAGGACGTCGAATAAATATTTTGTGTAAACAAACAACTCGTTACAACTTGTCAACAAAATTATATTGTTAGATATAAGTGATGTGCTTTGAACTAACAATTTTTTTCAATGGACTAAATGATTTTGTTGGCGAAAATGTATCCATTTGGTTGACTTGTGGAAGATGGCAGTCTGGCGTGCGTGAGCGATAAGATGGCGAATACTGTATACCTCGACTTTCAAAATATAAGCTTGTGCGACAAGTAAGGCGTCTAAACTCTTAATCAACACATTTAAAGGAACTTAATATTAGTTATAACAATTTCAAAGTGGCTAATTCGATTGATCACAGATTTGAAAATTTAATATTATTTTACGTCGTTTACCTTCTCGTAGACGGAAAACAAACATGTTTGAAAATACAGCAGTGCAATCGTAAAAAAAATTATATTCCTATACAAATAACAAACTTGTTACCACCGAAGCAGTCGTAGCTCAGTTGGTTAGGTCGTGCATAGAAAGCATCAAGCCAAAGGTTAATTGATCAAATCTCGGCGTCTCATTACGTTTTTTTTTTAATTTCCAAAATTTTTTAAGTTTATAAAAAAGAATTTTTTTTTAGTTCTTAAAATATTGCACATGCATTTAATAAGTCCAACGAAATATTTTTATCACCAGCTAAATATTTTGTACTGTTAACAAAATACAGCCATTTGCCTCAAACAAATCGAGGGAACAAAATAATTTGGTACAAGCAAACAAATATCTAATTGCCCCTATACAAACATATATGATTTGGTTGATTCAAACAAATTTTGTTTGCACAAACAATTTTTTTTTCCACAGTGAACGTTGTAACATCTTGTTAATGTTGGTGATTATAATTTTTGTGGGTTTGCTATCTTATACGGGCACAATTTTTAAAATGTGTTGGTACTAAAGGTTAATATAATGGTTCATTGAATGTTTGTGGCATGCATTTTAGTACCCCATAATTTGTAGCGCAGAATCAGCATCGACGTGTGACGTCACACGTGACGTTTTTTTATTGCTGCCAGTTCTGCCCTTGCTCGCCGAGCATGGGCAGAAATAGCAGCCATTTCTGGGCAAAACTGGCATCTGCTAGACCCACCCGAACAGCATACAAAAAAAAAACACTTCCGGTAAAACGAACGCCTATTGGCAGAAAACTAGCAGAACTGGCACAAAACTGGCAGACCACGCGAACAAACCTCTTGTCAAATGTCTGACTGGCCACTCACTGGAGCTGCAGCCAATGAGTAAATAGCTGAGAGCAATGTGTGACTGTGGAGTCTAGCCTGCTGGTGTTGAACCCGTGACATTTCCGGGTCACTAGCAATAAACTGAGCACTCAGCAGAACTTGTAATTAATTAAGTACATGTTTTATTGGGCAAGTATGTGTCAACTTTTGAGAGAGTTGAAATGTTTGCACTGGTTTTTAGTTACCTGGAAGTTTTCGTATTATAATTAGTAAAGATGACTGCAAAAACAGTGGAAAGAAAACGTTATGCAGTGCTCACTTTATCGTGAACGGCCTATAGAACCCTAGCAGACAGCGTGCGACAAATTAGGGTCCGCCTCCACGGCCTGAAAGCAACATAAACTCCAGATTTTCAAAAGCCCATGGTTACTGCAGGAATATAATTTATTCCCGCATTATCTCGGTTTTGTAACGTGAACAGGCTGTCTTGTTTGCACAGTGTTTCAGTGATGTTGCGAAGAGAACCAGTTGCTTTGCCTGGCAGTCACGACATGTTTATTAAAACGGGGCGGGGGAGGGTTCCTGTGTTACAGTACGTAACTCTGGATCTGATGTACGTTCTCGGCAACCTGGAGAAGACAGTGCGCCGGTACCGAAGCGATAAAATCTGCAGATGCAGTCGTTAGTCCAGGAGGCACGTTGGCACTTTTATACCAGCTGAAGCGTAAATAATAACACAACGCGCATATACTCACAATATTTAACGGCCCATATGAAGTCTTTATCCCCTTCCTTTCCAATTATTTATAGTATTGACAGAATATTATAAAACTCAAGAACAATAAGCGCTTCACAAACTTTGTCTCAAATGATCTTATTCTCCCAAAACTTTAATCACTGATCTAAAAAAAAAAAAATTTGTGGCAGCTACAAAAACAATTTATGGGTATTCACCATACAAAATTTATTTTATGGTGACTATAAAAACATATTGTTGCCATCACTAAAATATTGCGGTCAGCATAATATTATTTTTTGCTTACTACATAAAAATTTTGCAGGGAAGACGTCCTACAAAATTTTTCTTTCAATGTATTGAAAGTCATTCTTTATACATTGTAATCAGTAGCCTTCTAGTCTGATAAACAAATAAAATTTGTACGTCAGTGTTTCCAATCTGCGAAATTCATTGCACATAAGAGTATGTATAAACCGCAGACCTTGCGGCTCGTTGATTTTTGCTGACTTAACTTATTTAACGGCGTCGTCTACCATGTATTTCAAATGCGTTTTAGTGTGCAGGGAAAACATTTTCTAACGAAACTATTCCATATTTTCCCATTGTGCCAATGTTCGAAAAGTAAAACACTTCGAACAAGGTCGGAATGTTATTGTCAATACACAACGCTCATTAAAAACCAGTTTCTAGGACATCCGACATAGCTAAAATCGGCCTTTTTAGGCTATTGTACTTCATCACGTACTAACCGGATGTAGGTATATGAAACTCATAAACATGCCACGATACATGCTACAGACATTCCACCAATAAAATTGAATGTTCACAGCTTTAAGTGCCATAGCAAAAATTGTCGGCAGAAATAGATCATGCTAGTTCAGTGCTAGGCTCGTTGTGGCGATGCGTAGGGACCCCTGTTTTTCGCTAAAAGAATTTTGCCTCACTTTCTTTCCGTGCCTAACGTGCACATCTGCAGTTCTGCTTCGTGGTCAGCGATTGGATATTTTAACTGTCACGAGCCCTTGAGATTCTACCGGCAAATCACAGACGTGTGGTGCTGCAGGAAAGTTTTTGTAATTGGCTCAGTCGAATGAGATACCGCTCTTCACACAGACACGCTGCCAATAAACATGAAGCAGAATTGCAGATGTGCACGCAAGGCACTGCAACAAACTGGGGTAAAATTCTTTACGTGAAAAAAAACAGGGTCCCTAGCGATGCGGCTTTTGATACACGTTTCTAGGTCGCCCTTATAGCTTCGTCACATTTGAGCCTCTAACGCGCAGGCAGGCGCCCTTAATTAAGAAAGCATTTAACGGAAGTAAGTACGCACTGTATTAATATATTTCTTTGCAATGAAGACTATGTTATTTTAGATATTAATTTAATAATTAAATTTGGTCACAATTGCATCTTTAAAAGAAATATTTTAAAACTATTCTAACAAAATAATGAAAATATTAATGTTCCATGTTGATAAATATAACGCAGACCCAATACTACAGATCACACGTTTAGTTATTATTATTTTTTTAACGTGGCTTGTGCGAAGCATCATGTTCTCTCACTATGTAGCATATTGTAATCAGAACATTTTCTGTAACTGTAGTTCTTTTCTCATGTGATTAACACTATCAGTCTATAGTACGCTAGCAATTCACCACTAGTCTAAACTGAACAAAAAATAGAGCTTGCTTATTTTCCCCAGACACTCCTCAGAGGTGTCTATGCCGCATGTCTTACTGGCCGAACTAATGAAACCGTGGAGTTAGGTAATTGTTCTACGTAGGACTGGAAACGCGTAACCCAGAACACTCTACCAGCCACAAGACTCAACACATAGTAAATTTCGAAAAGTAATATATTTTATATAGTTTATCGAACGAATACTGGGCTTATCTTTGTTTGCGTCAGTTAGAGAATTAAATTGTATACTACTAGTATTACTAGAGACCGGAAATGTTCGCGTGGTCACTGACTTGGAGGCTAGCCTATAAGAATATCTGTTTACTCAAGCAGACAACAGCTGTTCATTGGTTGCTCGCTGACACAGCGATACCACACGACTGCGCGAGCATGTAGTTGCTTCTTGATTATAGGTTCAGCATCCTTCAGGAGGTGTCAAACTAGTCTAGGCCCAGTTGTGAAATTGACACGAATTTAAGGCTGTTTGAAGTCTAGCTTGCGTCTAAAAGAAAACGCTAATATTTCAGGTCTCTACGTATTACATATGTGAACTTAACACGATTACAACACATGTAACGATTGAGGACCTAGGTGGACCAACGACTTACGATTGCTTAAGTCGTAGTCCACTAATTAAAAATTTAGATTTGCCAAATTTTGTTCTATACACCATGAAGAAATGGTTTCCCTCAGATCAATAATATGGACTTATGGACTAGCCCATGACTCACAAGCCGGACGGCTACGTGATGGGAGCCACGCCGAACTATGTCATAGAGACACGTGTCGTCTGCGCCTTAACCCTACGAGACCGACCTACGAGGCTCAAGTCACATCCGAAGGGTGAATCCCGGAGATTGGCCGGAGTATATACGCCCCGAATCAACAGATTTGGGGAGAGTTCGCTATTGGGTGTGCTAGAAGAAGGTGCTATGCTTGTGGGGAGAGACTGGCGAAGACATCTTGGTGACGTCAGGGTCTACTGTAAGGCTGCAGGCACGTATCTTGGAAGCAGTATTGGGCGGAACAAGAGGACTGCTACTGCGGGTCGACGGACAACAAGGAAGTGCGTGACGGAAGCCGACGAAGCAAAGACCTCAAGAGTGAAGACAGTGGTGCATTCGGGGTGCTGCGCAGCACATGGTGAGCCATCACCACTTCGGATTGTTAAGGTTGTACACTGTTACTATTTGAGAGACTGTTTATTGATTATATGACTGAACTTTTATTGCGATCTGTAGTCTTTGATTAATGGTAAATATTTTTGTGCTTTAGTTATCAAAGTTAATTAACCTTTCTGAGGCACATTAGTATTTGTGTGCATAATTAAGGGTGTTGTGAAAGTTACAATTGATTGCTGTTTTGTGTATTTTTGTAAGATTTGTGAGCTAGTAAATCAGTAACTTAATTCAACTCATTAATTTCTAATTATAATACCTCTTTCCCAAAGAGCTCAGAGAATTGCCCTCGTGAAAATTTTTGTTAATCTTGTAACAAGTATATGGAGCTATAGGCCACTATATAAAGGTGACTGAATTCATTTACTTGGACTTCAAAAATTTTTAAACTTGATTATCTCAAAACACCATTTTCTGACATAAGTCGTTAGTCCACCCAGGTTCTCAATTTGTACTGGCCGTAATTAGTAATATTGTTTTGTGCAAGTAACAATATGGCTGACTAGTCCTCTGTGCAAAAAAGTAATATATTCGTAGCTTCATGTACGTCGCAACATGCCATCGTTAGACACACTGGAAGATCGTGAGAAAAGTAGACAGTTTACTAACCTCCAACCTGCTGTGTATAACACTGAAGGTTTTCTATCAATTTGACTATCGTTTATTTGAAATACTGTTTCTCTCGTCAGCAAGCCTAGCTATAACTGTACAGCTTTAACGCATGACGTGTAATTTGTACCAAAACTGTCCCGTATCACAAATTGAGTCAGCCAACGATACTACAGTTTATTAGAGACAATGTTCACTTTAAATATATCTTCGAGAATTTCCAGTGTGTCTAGCCATAGTTTGTACCTATTCTCTGTAACTCCATGATTCAACATGAAGGTGATCCGGATTCGATTCCCGACGAGTTCTGTTCCCAGATTTTCGCATGTGGGAATCGTGTCGGACGATGCCGCTGGTCGGCGGGTTTTCTCGGGGGTCTCCAGTTTCCTCCGCCCCTTCATTCCGGCGCTACTCCATATACTTACATCATGTCACCACTCACCAGCGCTTATTACCTAGATGTTAAGCGCTGACCAAACTTAAATTCAATGATTCAAATGCTTTAATGCATGTACCACGCCTACTCCATCTCTGAACGGGAAGTTATCACTCTCCGCCGTACAAATACACCAGAGACCGCGGTATAAGCATATAAATTTCTCCTATTATTTTATCAATTTAGAGACGTTACTCATCCTCCCGTCGCTCTCTGGAAGCTAGGGGAAACGAGTGCAATTTCTTGGCCCCACCTTCCTGACATGTGCAGAGTTCTCGACGGATGAGGAGGCGTAGGGGTGAAAATTGTCACCGCCCGGTGAAAAAGATGATTTCTCGAAAAGACAGACGGGTGAGTTGTGGTTTGGGGGGGGAAGGGGAGGGGATGTTTCCGACGGACGGGAGGCGCGCCAGAGCTAACCCAGCTTCCCGAGGCTGCACTTTAATGACGCCAATTTGTCTCTGGCACGCCCCTTGACGTCATCGGCTAACGCCTCGCCGCGCGGTCGGAGTCGTGACCAGACAAACACACCCCCTTCACCCTCCTTCACCTACCAGGCAACCGTAGCACCGCTTAACACCCCCTCACCCCTCTCCTGGGACCAAGCCCCTTCCGACAGACACATTTCTCTCTGTGGCTCATTATTCCTCGGTGCCGTCCGCAGACGAGTGCGTCTAACGATCCTCGTTCTGCACACATGCACGACTGACTGCGCGTCCTCCAAACGAGCTTCGAGAACTAGTTGGCACTTGCTTCCCCACCAAGGCCGCGACTTGCACCCAGCTTTGCAGACTCGCAGGCTGAAGAATAGCTAGGTGCGTTGAAGAGAAATGGTCTGGCGGTCCTTTCAACGTGAGTGTACTCGACCGGTACAAGGGGGAAGTTCGCGGGCTCAACAAACTACCGGCTAGAATCCACATTCCTGTATATTGGTTTCAAGACAAGACAGACAGGTAGAGATGATGGTTCGAGTCCCGGATATTTCGCGGTTCAACGACCAGCAGGCTGAACTGCACAGTCCTGTATACAATCTGTCCGCAGCTACATGTTCATTGTCTGCTGCTCCAGTGAGGGAGCATTTGAACATTTGACGATGTAGCGCGGGAGTACATGAGTGTTTTTATGCATGTCCGCCATTGGTTGGGAGTCCTCAAGATCACTCTTAATAAACAATAACACGATCGAAAATGTTTCCAACACATACATGACTTAGAATTCCAACCTCTCCTCAGTTGAATCCACAAAATTTCCGGGACTCTAATGATGGTTTATCGTGAAAATATTTTGTACCAACATACCCTTGAAAACGCTGTAGTTTCTTGAAACATGTATGATTCGGTGATATATTTCTGACACATCGTAGTTATCTGCAGACCAATAATATGCATCAAATATTACAATAGCGGGATTCTTGTTGGCTTAGTCAAATAGGGCAACAGTTCCAAGTGCAAGCTAAAGCCAGTAATCTTCTGGTAAGCTGAACATGCGTTGAAATCCAGCAAATTGTCAAGTTATCCCGCGATAAATAATCACATCTACATATATGTAAGAACGCCTATTTTTGTTGAAAGATTCTTGTACCAGTTTGATTCAGTGCCTCGTGCAGCTCTGCGTGGAGGTCAGTGACGCTATTATTTGTGTCTTAATTTTTTACTGCAATTAACAGACATGAGGTATCGCGGTAACCAGCAAGTCAAATGAGAAACGTCTTTCCACAAAGACATGCTGTCAAAACCAACGAATAGCTCAATGAGAATTTTACCCCACTTTGTTTCAATGCCTTACGTGCACACCTGCACTTATGTTTCATGGTTATTGGCAGCTCGTCTTTGATAAGTGATGTCTCTCATTTGACTGTGCCAATCACAATAAGGTTACTGCAACAGCACACCTCTACAATTTGTGGATAAAACTTCAAAACACGCAAGAGTTAAAACACCCAATAACTAACTAAGAAGCAGGGCTGCAGGTGTGTACGTAAGTCACTGAAACAAACTGAGGCAAAATTCATGGCTCTACCAATGAAGCGAAACTGCACAGGTGAACACATATATAATGTAGGGCCACGATTTTGTCGCGAAAAGATTTTCGCCCCACTTTGTTTCAGTGACTCACGTGCACATCGGTAGTTATGTTTCAAGGTTATTGGCAGCGTGTCTATGTTCAGGCACGTTTCTCATTTCACTGCACCAATCATAATAAGATTATTGTGAGTCTGTACGTATGTAATTTGCCAAGGACAGTGATAGTAAAATCATCCAACCACAGACGATGTAGCAGAGCTGCAGGTGTGCACATGACGCATCGAAACCAAATGTTGCAAAAATCTTTTCGCCATAACATCGTGGCTCTAATAATCAGTGACTAAGCGTAGAATAAAGTTGGTTGAAGAAGACATTAACTATGAATGTACAGAACTGTGTGTTGTTTACAGAGGATGTCCAGAAACTGCAGCATAATAATCACACCACGCGAATCCTTGGCCTAATTGGAGACGAAAATGTCCATGGCAAACTGTTGTACGATTACTAAAGATGATGGTATATCGCGAAAATTTTTTGTGCCAACATTGCCTTGAAAACACTTACACGATGTAACTGTCTGCAGCTACCAATAACATGCATCAAAGATTACAATAGCGGGATTCTTATTAGCCTAGTTAAATAGGGAATAACTCCGCATACAATCGAAAACCAGTCATCTTTTCATAGGTGGAACTTATGTTGAAACCCAACAAACAGTAAATTTTTCCGGCGATAAACCATAATCTCTAACGATGGTATTTTTTTCGCGCACAATAAGACACAGCACGGAATTAGTCCCCTCTTGCGCTACAAGTTCAGGTATATTTAATGCACGTTATATCGAGTAAACGAAGACCCATGTTTGTACTGCTCGGGATTTGAACCTGCGCCCATAATATGAACAGCAGTAGTAAGATAAGCAAGGTATCTGTAGAGCGCAAGGTGGGACTAACTACCGCTCTATGTTACCACTTTGTGTACGTAAAATGTCGTACAACATTTCGCCACCAACATTTTCGTCTCCAATTTAGCCCATGACACAGAATATATATTAATACAGACGTGAAATAGCCGGGAGGAAGGCGAACTCAGTCACCCACGCCAGCAAAATGGCTTCACTGTCGAGCAACATGGCGGCAACGCCTACCGCCAATGTCAGCGTAAGACGGCCGACCAGCCAAGGCAGCCAGTCCAATAGGAAACCTGCCGTAACATGCAGGAACCAAACAGTCACGGGGCTGGAGTCGACAGTCTCGGACAGCCAATAATGCTGCTGATTTCGCCCGTATTAAACGAGCCGCCACGTCCTTTTGTTTTACTTTGTAGTAGAGACCGGAAAAATTTGCGGGTTCGCTGACATGTAGACTAGCTTCCAAGTATACATGTTGACTGAAGTAAACAACATATTCTCATTGGCTGCTCGCTGATATACCTACTCCACATGACTAGGCCTACGTTTACGTGCTTCTTTATTATACGTTGGATACACTCTAGGAGGTGTCAAATAAATATGCACTCTAAAAATAGTTTGTAAATTTGCCACACGTGCGTATAGGAGCGCTAAGAAAGTAGGTATGGTAGAATTGTTTCCCATACATCCGTGGTAACACTCCTAAACCTTTTTATAAAACAGTCAAATGTATACTGAAGTTACCAGACTTGTACTGTAACAACTATAAAGGTTTGTATATTTACAAGGTAGAAATATGGTCACTGACCCATACTGTGTTTAGGTTAATTACTTCCTAAACATTTTACGAAGCTTTTTTGCAGTGTAGGACCAGTTACGAAGCGACACCATATTACAGCTGTTTAAAATATAGCTTGCGCCCAAAATTAAAAGCGGATTTTTCAGGTCCCTAATATTTAGTCTGTGCCCAGGATTTGCCTAGTGTGCTTACTATGCGGACATCCTGTATATATATTAGACTGGTAGAGAGAGATAAATACTCTTTCCTGCCAGTAGAGTGCAGGAGTAAGTGAGTTATTTTGGTCAGCGCTTAACATCGAGGTCTTCAGCGCTGGTGAGGGGTGACATGAGGTGAGTATGGAGCAGCACAAGAATGTAAGGGCGGGGGAAACGGGAGGTCCCCGAGATAATCCGCCGACCAAAGGCATTGTCCGGCACGATTCCCACATGCGAAAATCCGTGGACCGACCCTGCCGGGTCTCGGACCCGGATCGCCTTGGTGGGAAGCGAATGGTCTAACCATTCGGCCACCGCCCCCCCCCCCCTCCTAGAGTGCAGGAGACGAGGAATACATTGTGTCTGCCATGAACGTAAATAACACGCACCGAGAGTGTAATATCGGATCTGACACTTCTTGCCTTGCAACAAGACAAAGCTTCACCGCTGCTCATCATAATTTATGAGCTCCGAGTTAGAACAATGTGGCTCGAGGGTCGACATTGTCACATTAATGCAACGTCCTGTCGCACTCGGCGTTCTATGCGCACACCCGTATGGCGTAAAACCCATACTTCCTTATTGTTTCCGTTCCAAGAAAAAAATTGAGGCAGCTCTGCTGTCCCTCCGTAGTTTTCCACGAAACCAATCACCTAAAACACGGTCTGCGTAATGGTTCTGCCAGACGTCTTTCTGGGAAAGAAGAAAAAAAAATGCGAGACAGTAACAAGAGAGCACATACATGAACATGCAGTATGTGACTGCCCCGCCCTCCAAACAAGAGCATGACTGCGCGAATACGTCACTTATCGTCACGGAACCAAAAGTGCTGTGACACTACGACGGTCCTGTTTGTACTCATCTGAGGGGACACTCGGTGTTCGGGTTGTTTTCCCGGCGTAGTCGAGCACGGTTTTTCGCATGTAGGCATTTGAATATTGAAGATATTTTCGTCAGCACTTAAGACTATGATCGTTCATTTATTTCAAACAATTGCAAATAACACAAATACTTTTTAACCCCATGGTTTGAAAAAATTTGAGACTGCGCACAGTCATATACGATACACAATTTTTTCAGAGCGTTTTTTTTTTAAATAATGTATAGAGGTACGTCAATTTCGCGGATTCATCTGGCAGCAGGCTAGACTTGTCAGTCCTATACACCCACTGGCCACAATTGATTATCTATTGGCTTATAACCTTACAAGCAGGTAGCAAGCGATAGCACTTCGCATTATTTCCTTATTTACTACTAGCTTGCAGTAGTCAAACGCGTTTCCTAACAGCCGCCAGCAAGTCACAGACATGGCAATGAAGTATACA